>PVKS010000349.1:0-208074 GCA_004027875.1 Aplodontia rufa | reverse complement strand
TTACCCTCCCTTATCCCTCCCTTCCCCTTCCCTTATAACTCTAAAAATAGTATTAAATTGTAAAGCATTACATCTTATCTGAATTTAACTCATGTTTCTAGACCAACTTTCTCATTGTCCAGGGTCTAGTCCCCACCTCCACAGATGAGTGGAGACAATCGACCCTTAGATCTCTGGGTTAAGCTGATTTTACTCATCATGATCTCTTCTATAACCATCCATTTACCCTCGAAAGCTGCAATGTCATTGTTTGTGACTAAATTCTTAAATCTTGCAATTCTTCTTCTAAGGAATTATCAGATTAGCACTGCAGTACATTAACTTACTTTTAAAGTTCAGCAAGTCCAAGCCCCATTACACCAGATTAATAGGATGCAAGCAAATTTAATATGCCTGTAGAAAACCCTTAAATATAGACAATGCAAATTTTGTCTAATTGGACTCTAAGGAAAACAATTAAACTAAAACATTATCATAGTGTACTATTTCATTTAATCATGTTTAGCCTGTCCCAATTTCTGAATAGATTTCACTTTATCAAATAATGGTGGGTGGTCTAAGGAACAACTTTGCTTGATCTTTGATAATTTATTGTCTCTGTGAATAATTATTTATGTTGTTAGTTCCCATGAATTATCTAATGAGAGTACCAGTCTGGCAGGAATATTAAAAAGAGAGCTAATGGAAATCATTGCTCTTACTTCAACAAGGTCCCCAAAAGCAGTGATTTCTTTTTATTGCTATTGTAAAATTTTACATAGCTTTCTTTACTATAGATAAATTCATGGGGTATTCCAAAGGTTCTTTTTAGTATATCTATTTGAAATTGGGCAAAAGGCACACTTAACTGATATGTCCTATAAGGATGGAAAAGGGAGAATTTTCATTTGCACATAATGCTGCTTCCTTCCAAATGTGCATCCAAAGTAATGGTGTTACAAACACGGTGATTATTACCAATTTTTAAGTCGTGTTATTACCTATAACTTGCATCTATCCTGATGACATCCTCAAGTACAGGCCACTTAAAGCTTCCAAAAAGCAATCACAAAAACTCTGACACTAACATAAGGCTATTTTGGCATCTTCCCTAGTCCAAGAATTGGGTCACAAATCTTATTCCTTCTTATTCAATTCAATCTATTTTATAATCCTATAGTTTCAATTTAGGTGGTAAATTCAAATATCTATTCAAGTACATTCCATTATAAATTGCAATACTTAGACGTAAATTTCTTCAAGTTAAATTATTAAGAGATATTTGACAAAGAAACATAAGAAGTATATTTTGGATCATTGTTACTCAGAACATTGACAATTTTGAAGAATGTGCCTCAATTTAGATTTTTCTGATATTTACTCATGATTACTTGGCATTATGAATTTTGAAGAAGAGTCTCATAAAAGTGAAGTGCTCTTCTCATTGCATCTGATTGGGGGTATATAATTTTATGAACCTTATAATTGTTTATGCTACCCTTAACAACTTGGTTAAAATAGTGTTTTATAGGCTTCTCCTCTGGGAAGTCCCTTTTCCTTTTCAAATGCTCTATTCCAAAGGCAGAAAAACCGTGGCTCACTGCTTTTATAAATAAAGTTTTACTGAAACATTGTCATACCCATTCATGTATACATTATCTAGAGGTGCTTTTGAACATATTTTACAATTACAAAGTTGAGTAGTATCTACCAAGATCTCTGCAAGCTAGTCTTAGACCATTTACTGTTAGCCCTTTAAATAATGTGAGCAAATGTTTACTTATATTTTGGAAACAAGTCATCAAATTCAGAGTGTACTCAAGAGGAGAATCAGTATTCTTGAAAGAAGAAATATCTATATATGCTACTTGGAATTTTTCCCAAAATTCAATCCTTCTCTTTTTCTTTTATTTCTGGTTGTATAGATCGGGGATATTAATTTCATTTTTTTCTGGTTAAAACACAATACTACTGTTATTAACTGTTGCTCAAATTCTTTCAGCTTTTGTGACTGGCATTTCAAATTTGGATAAAAATCGTTATCCTTTTAATATGCTTTTGTAAAAATCCATTAACATTATGGAACTATAAAAGGCACATGATTATCTTATATAATCTCTTCATCTTGCACCAAAATCAGTTATTTCTCCAAAAACTTCTTGCTTTTTTTTTTTTTTTTCATAGAAAATGCCATTTGGATACCAAAAGCCAGGTGTTGTGTTTGGTATTTTATCGCTCTCATTGATTCTAACCTCTGTTAGCAGCTTGCTTAAGGAAATTTAAAGGAATATATTAAGCCATGTATTAAATAATATATATATGTGTTTATTCTATATCAGTTGATCTGCATATTTATTAAACATAAATTTACATTGATTTTCTGACTCAAATCACAGAATTCAGGGTCAATCTGATACATCTTTCTTATCTATTCATAACTTCTTTCTCTGACAAAGAAATCTCTGGCCTCAATCTCAAATTTACTAAATTTTAAAAATGTAACTAAGTAAAATTGCTTCAACAATAATATTTATTTCTAAGAGAAGCAAGTCTGGAAGAAATAGATTTACCAATTAGATTAAAGGGTTTTTTTGTTTTCTTTAGATTTTTTTAGCTAAACATACTATTTCTAGGTGTTTATTTAAAATCTTTCTATTTTCTACATAGCTAATATTGTAGGAGAATTCAGAGTAAGAAAAAAGAAGTTCAGTTTGTTCACAGAGGAAATAAACTAAGTTGTAATCTCAGAAATAAATGGGAATGCTAAGGAAAACAAATAAACAAAATTGAAAATTGAACCCCTAGAATTAAACAGCACACATGAGCAAGCCTTTGGGAAGCTATGGCATGTATAATAGGCTGAGTTGCAAGATACACTCACCCTTGATGAAAATAGAAATATACAAGAAATTGTACTTAATGATAAAAGTAAAAGACTCAAATGAAAATGGTTATAGCTAAATTCCCAAATATAAAGGTTGTAACATAGAAGATGTGAGATATTTTCCACATCTCAAAGGGGTCACAAACAGGTATTAACTTGGACTGTCACTTAACACACCACAAGATTTTCTTACCTTATGAAATAAATGACCTCAGAGAGAATACATAAACAAATTTGAACCAAATTTTCTACTTTCTACCAATTATGGGCAACTCTATATATTTTCTTCAAGTTTCACAATTCATGGGTACCAATGTACAGACGTGAACAATATTAATTTGTTAAGCCATGTTGATTAGCAACTTGAGGGAAATTCTCTCATTGAATGCAGGAATGAGTTAATAAAATACTGATTTCTTTTCTTTTTTTAAGAGAGAAGGACAGTGAGATATATATAGAAAGAGACAGAAAGAGAGAGAGAGAGAAAGAGAGAATCAATTTTTATGGAATTTTTCATATGGCTTTCATTGTTCCGAATGCTTAATTGTGTACATGGGTGCTGGGGTTTGAACCAGTGTACTTGCTCATGCTGGGCAAGTGTCATAACTGCCATGCCACCACTCCAGCCCCCAAACACTGATTTCTTAAGACAGCTGATGAAATGTTGGTTAGTTAATTATATGAAGGTGAACTATAAACTGGGTATGAGAATGTCCAATTTCAGTTCTCACAAAGACCTTAGACATTTTGATTTTATCATTAAATTAAGAAAAATCTAGGTTGAACAATGACTTTCCTTAAACTAATCAGAGTCGAGCCCTCAAGGCAAAACACCATCCTGAAATCTGAAGTGAGAGCTAAGTCTAAGGGTTATAACCAAGAGCCTGTTTTCTTGAAGCAAAATCTGCTAGAGATATAAGTTGTTAGGAGCTCTTCAATGACAATTTGATGAATTGGTGGAGTTTAGGTGTAGACCAGCTTAAGAGTGAGAATATTATAGAAATACCACACTTAAGGAGGTGCAGAGAATTTTGTGAGTAGAATTTCTAGGAACTTTTCCAGGTTCTCATGATGAATAGTTATAAAGATTCCCTGATGTGTTGATAGAGAAATAAGAAGTGTGACCATTGTGATATAGGCTCAAGGCCATCTCCTTCCCATAGGAAAGCTTGCACATAATCTTTCCCTGACCTGGAGAAGAGACACTTGTCTCACTGTAGACTCTAGATCCTTCTTGTCCTACATAAGAGTGAGGAGAATGAGGTAGCAAACCCTTCTGAAAGTCTAAGAAAATAGCTTAGGTTCACAGATGGAGGTTTAGTCACCAGTTTATAGAATGGTTCTCCTCAATTGATTTCCTAACCACATAGGCCTCCCATAATCCTGGATTACAAATGAAAGAACAGCAAAGCACAGACTCTTCTTAAGGAGAAGTTCTAAGAGAATCCTTAAAAATTGGGGAAAAAACAATTAACCTAGAAAGATTTGAACTCCTGGCACCTAGTGCTTTAGCAAGGATGCAACTGTGTTTAGATCCAAGACAGATTAACATAATATGCCACAGTAGAGGTCTGTTTATCTCAGCTTCTATATTTTATATATCAAGTCTACCTTTCACCAAAATAATGACAAGGCATGCATGAAAAAAATCATACGATGAAAATGTAAATGAGCTAGATTTAGACCATTTGTGTTTTGAATCTTCAAATAAGGAATTTAAAATAACTTTGGTTAATATATTAACAGATCCAACGGAAAAAAGTTGACATGCTGCAACAGGTGGAAAATTAAACACAGACAAAAAACCTCTTAAAAAGAATCTAAAGGAAATAATTGGACAAAACATAAAAGTAGAAATGAAGAATATTATAGATAGGCCAAACATAGTCAAGGAATGAATCTGAGAGTTTAAAAACCAATAGAAACTTAAATAGACTCATGAAAACTCCCAAAAATGAAATGTAAGAAAGAAAACCCTAACATTCAAGAATGGCAGGACAAGCCAAGTGCAGTGATGCACACCTGTAATCCCAGCTACTTGGAAAGCAGAGGTGGGACTGCAAATGCTAGGCCAGCCTGGGAAACTTAGCAAGACTATGTCTCAAAATGACACACACACACACACACACACACACACACACACACACAGACACACACTCACATAGTGCAGAGGATGTAGCTCAATGTATTTAATCCTTCAATCCCCATGACTGAAAAAGATTAATAAAAAAAAAAGGAACTGTGGGACAATTTCAAAGGGTGTAACATACACACTTGCAACACAGAGGACAAACAGATAAAATGAAGCATGTAGAAGACATATTTTATTATTTTTATTTTTAAAAATTTTTTATTGGTTGAATATGGACTTATAATTAAGGAGGAATCATTATCAAACAATCAAGAACACACGTATATTCACATAGCAATCTAAGGCTGATGCCATTACATGGTTTCCCCTCTTGGGTTCTGCATGGTTCCATGCTTTCCCCTATTAAACCTATGTGTTAAATGGACTTCTTGTGGAGGTCAGAGGTTTCCCTCTGAGTTGATTCCCCCATACTCTTTCCCTCCAGTCTCCTTGATATCTTTCCTATTCCCTCCCCTCTCCTTGCCCACCTCACTATGTCTCTCAGCATCCTAGACAAGGTTCCCTCATTCATGTAAAAATTCATACACGATAAAGTTATTATTAACTTAGCCATCTATCATACTGTATCCGGTTGCATTCTAGCTTTCAGAAATGAGAGAAAACATTAGGCCCTTGAGTCTCTGAGACTGGAATATTTCACTTAGCATAATGCTTTCCATCTCCATCCATTTGGCCATCCATTTGGCTACAAAAGACATAATATCATTTTCTCTAATTGCCGAGTAGTATTACACTGTATATATGTAGCAAAGTTTTTGAATCCACTCATCCAGTGAGGGGTGTCTGGGTTGGTTCCATAATCCAGCTATAGTAAATTGAGCTGCTATAAACATTGATGAAGCTGTATCTCTATAAATGCTGATTCTAACACTTTTGGGAAAATACCCAGGAGTGGGATAGGTTGGTAATAAGGTGATTATAGCCCTAATTTTTGAGGAGTCTCCACAAGCTTTTCAGAGTGGCTGAACCAGTTTACAGGTCCATGAGCAATATGACGGTGTTATTCTTTTCCCAACAGCCCCTACAGTACCTGTCATTGTTTGAATTCTTCATTTTTGCCACTCTGACAGGAATAAGGTGGAATCTCAGTGAAGTTTTGATTTGTATTTCTCTTATTGCTAATTATGTAGAGCATCTTCTCACATGTGTATGGGCTTTCTGGACTTCCTCTGCTGAGAAGTTTCTTTTTAGTTTTGTAGTACATGTACTGATTGGATTATTTGTGATTTTGGTGTTTAGTTTTCTGAGTGATTTGCATATTCTGGATATTAGCCCTCTGTCCGAGTTGTAGCAGGCAAAGATTTTCTCCCATTCTGCAGTATCTCTCTTGACACTCTTGACTAATCCTTTAGCTGTGCAGAAGCTTTTTAGTTTAATTGCATCCCATTCATTTATTCTTGACTTTACTGCTTGAGCCACGGGAGTTTTGTAAAGGAAGTTGGCACCGACCCCTAAGTAATGTAATGGTAATCCTACTTCTTTTTCAAGCAATTGTAAAGTTACTGGTTTAATATCCAGATCTTTGAACCATTTTGATTTAATTTTTGTGCAGGATGAAAGTTAAAGTTCCAATTTCAGTTGTCTACAAATGTCTGTCCAACTTGTCCAATATCATTTGTTGAACAGGCTATCCTTCTTCCACACTATGCTTTTTCCCCTTTGATCAAATATCATATAGTTAAAGGTGTAGGGGTTCATCTCAGAATCCTCTATTCTATTCCATTGGTCTACTGTTCTGTTTTGATACCAATACCATGCTGTTTTTGTTACTATAGCCCTATAGTATAATTTTAGAACAGGAATTGAGATACCACCTGCTTTCTTCTTTTTCCTGAGTAATGTTTTGTCAAATCTGGATCTTCTGTTTTTCCATACGAACTTGAGAATTGCTTTTTCTGTATCTGTGAAGAATGACATTGGTATCTTGATGGTGATTCCATAAATCTGTATAGGTCTTTGTATAAAATGGCCATTTTGAATATATTAATTCTGCATAACCAGGAACATGGAATATTTTTCCATCTACTCAGGTCTTCTGCAATTTCTTTTTTTAGTGTTTGATAGTTTTTGTTGTAGAGGTCCTTAATATCCTTTGTAAGATTGATGTAATTTTTTTGGAGGAGATGGTGAATGGGAAATATTTCCTGATTTTTTTCTTCCATGGACTTATTGCTGGTGATTTATGGATATTGATCTTATAGCCAATCACTTTGCTGAAATCGCTTATAAGCTCTTGAAGTTTTCTGGTCTAGCTTACTGTACCTTCTAGGTATAGAATCATGTCATCAGCAAATGGAGACAACTTGACTTCCTCCTCTCCTATTCAAATTCCTTTGATATTCATCTCCTGTCTGATAGCTCTGGCATGGCTTTCAAGGACTATATTGAATAAGAGTGGTGAAAGTGTACAATCTTGTCTTGTTCCTAAATTCAGTGGAAGTGCTTTCAGTCTTTCTCCTTCGAGCATAATGGTGCCTTTGGGTTTGTCATAAATGGATCTAACATAGTCAAAGTATCTTTCCTTGATCCCTATCTTCTCCCGGATTTTGAGCATAAAGGGGTGTTGAATTTTATTAAAGGTCTTTTCTGCATCAATTGAGATGATTATATGATTTTTTAAATTTTAAATGGTGAATTGCATATATTGATTTGCCTATGCTGAACCAGACCTGTTTTCCTTGAATGAAGCATACTTGATCATGATATATTAACTCTTTAACGTACTTTTGGATCCTATGAGCTAGAATTTTATTAAGGATTTTTGCATCTATGTTCATCATGGAAATTGATTTTGTATTTTCTTTTCTTGTAGTGTCTTTGTTGGATTTTGGTATCAGTATAATATTTGCTTCATAAAAAGTGTTTGGGAGGGCTCTCACGCTTTCAATTTCATGGAAATGCTGATAGAGGATCTGTGTTATCTCTTCTGTGAAAATTTGGTAGAATTCTGCCTTATATCCATCCCGTCCTGGGCTTTTCTTTTTTGGAAGACCTTTGATTGCTGCTTCGATATGTTGGTTTGGATTTTCAATGTCCTCTGGTGTTAATGTGGGGATGTCATATGTGGCCAATATCTGTCCATATCCTCCAGATTATCAAAATTGGCACAATATAAATTTTCAAAATAAGTTATGATAATCTTCTGGATTTTGGTTGAGTCTGTGGTGATATCTCCATTTTCGTCTTTGATTTTGTTTATTTGCTTCACTTCATTCTACCTTTTGGTGAAGTTGAAAAGGGGTCTGTTAATCCTGTTTATTTTTTCAGAGAACCAACTCTTTGTTTTGTTGATAATTTGTATTGTTATTTTGTTCTCAATTTCATTGATTTCAGCTCTGATTTTAGTTATTTCCTGTCCTCTATTAGCTTTGGGATTGGATTGTTCCTCTTTCTGCAGGTTGGAGCATAAGACTATTTTTTGGACTCTTTCTAGATTTTTGATGTATGCACTCAGTACTATAAAATTACTTCTTAAGAATGCCTTCATACAATCCCAGAAATTTCGATGTTGTTTTCTCATTCTCATTCATTTCCAAGAATTTCTTGATTTCTGTTATCATTGCCTCTTTTATCCATCTTTTGTTTAAGAGGGTAATATTCAATTTCCAAATGTTTGAGTAATTTCTGTTGTTTTTCTTATTGTTGATTGCTAAGATCATAGCATTGTGGTCTGACAGGATGCATGGGACTATATCAACTTTTTTGTATGTGTTAAGATTAGCTCAGTTAACTTGGATGTGGTCTATTTTAGAGAAGGATCTGTTAGCTGCTTAAAAGAAGGTAAATTCAGCCGATTTAGGATGGAATATTTTGTAGATGTCTGTTGAGCCCGATTGATTAATAGAGTTGTTCAGATTGGAGATGTCTTTATTGATTTTTTGTTTTGATGATCTGTCTAGTGTTGATAATGGTGTATTTAAGTCCCCCCATATTATTGTATTGAGATCAATGAGGGATTTAATTTCCTTGAGTATTTTTTCCATGTATTCAGAAGAGTTATAATTGGAGGCATAAATGTTAATTCTCATTATATCTTCTTGATGAATTGTACCTTTTAGTATGATGTAGTATCCATCTTTGTCCTTTCTGACTAGTTTTGGGTTGAAATTAATTTAGCAAATATTAGAATCACCATGCCAGCTTTCTTTTATGGGCCACAGGCCTGGTGGACATTTTGTGAACCTTTCACTTTCAGTCTGTATTTATTTTTTTAGTGTGAGGTGTGTCTTCTGTAGAAAATTTATTGTTGGATTTTGGTTTTTGATCCAGTAAGTCAGTCAGTATCTTTTAATAAGGGCATTGAGACCATTCACATTCTGAGTTAGAATAGATATGGGAAACTGAGTCTCAAACTTTGTGACTATTGCTGAGTTTTGTGCCATCTTGGGTATCTTTTGGTGTGTAATGTTGTTATTGACACTCACTTGCTTAGGAGTTTAGGGTATTATTAGCATTTTCTTCGGAATGAAGAATGTCCTTGACAATGTTCTGTAGCATAGGATTTGTGTTCATGCATCTTGCAAGTTTGAGTTTATCATTGAAATATTTAATATCCCCATCACATTTAAAGCTGAGTTTTGCAGGGCTTATTATTTTTGGATAAAAATTGTTTTCTTTCAAGGCTTGAGAAATATTGTTCCAAGCTCTTCTGGCCTTCATTTTCTGATCTGAAAAATCGATAGTGATCCTAATTGGTTTGCCTCTGAATGTGATTTGGGGCTTTTCTCTAGCTGCTTTTAGAATTCTCACTTTAATTTTTCTGTTATTCATTTTATATATATATAAAATGAATAACAGATATATATATATATATATATATATATATATATATTCACCAAGATGTGTTTAGGTCTGTTTGGTGTCCTATAAGCATCGTATATTTGGTGTCTGGGTCAATTCTGATGTGAGGGAAATTCTCTTTTACAGTTTCATTTAGAAGATTCTTAATTCCCCTTGTTTGCTGTTCAGAGTTTTTATCCATTCCGATGACTCTCAGGTTATTTCTCCTCAAACATTATTTGGAAGTTCTGGTCATGTACAGTAAGTTCTTCTTTTGTCTGTCAAGAAGAAATATTTCAAATAAAAATTTGAAGAGATAATAAAAGTTCTTCAAAATTAATGACAGGCACCCAACAACAGATACAAGAGGTTTATTGAAAACCGAGATAAATGCAAAATAAACAACAACAAAAATATAACAAAACAAATCAAAGAAAAAAACCAACCCAATCATATCACATTCCAACACCAAAAATATTTAAATAAATAAAAAACAAGGGGACTACTTATAAAGGTACAAGTAAAAATCAAAGAAACAACATAAGCAAAAGGGGAGAGCTGTGAAATACTGAGAGTATTAAAAAAAATCACCAGCCCACAATTTTATGTACAGAGAAATTATTTTTCAAAAGAAAACAGTAAATGTAGGCTGTCTGAGACAACAAACAAAAAGCAAAAAAAAAAAAAAAAAAAAAAAAAAAAAAAAAAAAAAAAAAAAAAAAAAAAAAAAAAAAAAAAAAAAAAAAAAAAAAAAAAAAAAAAAAAAAAAAAGAGTAAAGCTGAATGGACAAATACCTGAATGTATCCTCCATACAAAAAATGTTAAAATGTTTTAGGTAGTAAAAGAATAATATACCCAAGAAGAATAGTAAATAAAGGACAAATAAATGTAAAGTAAAATATTTTAGTTTTATTCTAATTGTTATCCCATTGTTATGGTTTAGATATAAAGTGTGCTCCCAAAATTCATGTGTGATACAATGGAAGAAAGTTCAGAAGTAAAATGATTACATTATAAAAGTGGTAACCTAATCCTTGGATTAATACACTGATATGGATGAACTAGTATCTACAGGCAGCTAGGGTGTGATTGCAAAAAATAAGTCATTGGGGGCATGACTTTATGGTTTATATTTACACCTGGTGAGTGGAGCACCCTCCCTGCTTCCTGATTGCCTTTTTCTGAGATGTTTCCCTACACACCACCCTTCTGTCACACTGTTATGCCTTACTTTGGGCCCAAAGCCATGGAGTTGAGGGTCTGTGGACTAAAGCTCTGAAACTATGCATCAAAATAAAGTTTTCCTCCTATAATATTTTCTTGTTGGGTATTGTGATAATAGAGACAAAAAGTTGACTAAAGTGCTAATTCACTTAAAACCTATTTTTACAGGAATAGAACAAGATTAGGTGATTCTAGGTTTTTTTTTTTTTTAAGAGAGAAGGACAGTGTGAGAGAGAGAGAGAGATGGAGAGAATCAATTTTTATTGAGTTTTTCACATGGCTTTTGTTGCTCTGACACTTAGTTGTATATGTGGGTGCTGGGGTTTAAACCTGTGTACTTGTGCATGCAGGGCAAATGCCATAACCACTGAGTCACTGCTCCAGCCCCTGATTATAGGTTATTTATACATGACATATTTGACAGCATTTTCCTAAGACAATGAAATGGGAAATTAGAAACAACCTCTTATAAAATGCAGTGTTATTTGAAGATTAGTTAAAATGTGTAATGCATCTCTAGGTCAATTGTTGACGTTTTAAAAGCAGAATCGCTGTGTTAATTGAGGAAACAGAATTGAATCATATAAAATGGTCAACTACCACTAACAAAGTTTGAAGAAGAGGATAATAACAAACAAAGAAGAGATGTAATGATAAAAGAAACATTTAGAATTGTGACAGATATTAAACCAACTATACTAATAGAAATTTAAATTGTTTAAAGACCTTATTGCATGTTACCTACAAGAAGCTTGTTTAGGTTTAAAATAAGGAAATGCAAAATGATATACCATACTGATACTAATCAAAGCAAATCTGAGTAGTTACATTAATTTCAGATAAAGCTGATGTCTTAGTCTAGTCATGTGCTATAACAAATTACAATAAACTTGATGACCTATAAGTAACAGGAGTCTATTTATCACAGTTCTGGATGCTGGTTAGTCCATTATCAAATCAAAAAGAGATTTGCTGTCTGCTGAGCACCTGTTTCCTGGTTCTTAGTGGCACATTCTCACTGTGTCCTTAGTGCTGAAAGGAGCTGATTATTTCTATGATGTCTCTGTTTATAATTGCTGTAATCCAGATCTGAATGAAGTCAAAAGTCTTACTTCCTAATACCATAACTTTGGGTATTTAGAGTTCCATGTATGAATTTGGGTTTGGGCACAAACATTTGGAAAATAACAGACTTTAAAACAAGGAGGTAATCATGGACACCGAGTGACTTCACATAAAGATGAAGGAGTCAATTCACCAAAATGACATAAAAGTCCTGACAATCCATTTGATTTAGCTAACATTCACAGAATACAAGAGCAAAGGCATGTTTGTTTCAAACTTACATGAGACATTCATCAAGGAAAACCTCATTCTGGGTCACAAAAGGAACTTCTACAAATTTCAAGAATGAGAATTATTAAAATATGTTTTTTGATCACAGTAGATTTAAACTTGAAATTAGTAATAGAAAGATAACCAGAAAATACTCATATATTTGGAGACTATACCATATAATCTAAATATCATATGGATCAACAGGGAAATCTCAAAAGGAATTAAATAGATTTTGAGGTGATTCAAACTGAAAAATGAAATTATGATATCAAAATGTCTGGGGATAACTAGCAACATTACAATTTGAGGTTTTATACATATGGTTAAATAGTTATATAAAAATGTGGTTAGGTACATATACACATTTCAAAGAAGAAAAAGTTAAAATTAGCCATCTAAGTTAACAAATGAGATTATAGAAAAAATAGAAATTAAGTGTAAATAAGGCAACAAAATAAATATTAAAAATTACAGCAGCTATCAATAAAATTGAAAATGAAGAATGTCAATGAAAAGGATATAAATAAAATCAGTAAACTACTAGCCAGGTATAAGAAGAAGAAAAGAGAGAATATTCTGTTGCTCTTGAATTCCAGCAAATACTCAAGGAAAAATATTACCAACTTTCAGAAAAAGTGGGAAAATATAAGCAAAGGAAGAAAACATAAAGAGAAGAAATATTTCCATCTATTCTTGTAATCCCAGCATCATTTTAAAACCAAAATAAGACAAATAGATTATAAGCAAGAAAAACTGTATACCAACATCTCTCATGAACGTAGATGCAAGTGTTCACAGAACGTTAGAAAGTTAAATGTCTACATGCCATGATCATGTATTCTACTATGATAAGCAACTTCAGTTTTTGAAAAGCAATGTAGTCCAATGCATCAACAGATTAGCCAAAAAATTATCTGACCATGTTTATTGATGTAAAAATATATTTAATAAAATTCAATATGAATTCATGATAAAAAGTCTCAGCAAACTAGGAATAGGAGGTAGATTTCTAATGTCAATAATGAACAAATTCAAAAACCCTTCAACTGACCTAATATTTTTTACTAAACAAAAGTGTTTTCTGCTCAACATCAGAAATGACACAATCATGTCTTCTCTTTCCAGTCTTATTCACGATTACACTAGAAGAACTTAGGGTTAGAATAAGAAATAAGAAAATACATGCATATTTGGATTGGATAAATAGAATTTTCTTTGTAGAATACATGATTGTCTATGTAGAAAATCCCCCCAAAATTGAAGAAAAGTTAAGAATAAATAAAGGATATTCATTAGGTTCATCTAAATTCCAGTCTTTTTTATTTTTCACACATGTTAATAAGCTAAAAATTAAAATAAAACTAGAAGAGTCTATACTAATTTAAACATTTTAATTCACATGTTAAGAGCTACTGCATTTGGTTACAAGGCTGCATACAGTATCGAATAAGCCCTCAAATTTCAGTGACTTAACAATATAAATTATGACTTACATGGTTGTTTTCTCACAAAAGGTGATTCAGAGCCAGTCTTTAGTGTGACTTTCCCATCTAGAAGGGCATCCTTATTATCTATGTCATCAGGCGCAGAGGTGTTGACATGAAAGTGACATGTTACTTTCACTTTTGTGGCACTGCTGGGACTAGTCAAAGAACATATTTGAATAATTTAAGTAGATACTTCTTGGTTACATTGAATATTAAGGAAAGGGAAAAGAAAATTTGATGGACACTTGGCCAGTTCATGAGCATGGTTATCTATGTTGCAAGTATTTATAGATGTAACAATACCCCTGTCATTAGATTGTCACATAAAACCTGGGTGTGCTTCATTTTATAATTTATGAGTGAGAAAACTTTAATGATATCTTCATTTTATACTTATGCATTTAAACTTTTAATTAACTAGTTACCCATGAAGTCACAAATATATAATTAAAAGCAAATAGGGAATTATATTTCTAAAGTTTTTACAGTTAATATTCCAAGTACTTCTAAAATTGAGTCCATTTCAAGTAATTATCATTATCAACACCCTCCCCTATTAGAAAAAAGAACATCAAAAACAATCTTGTTTCATGAGCTACTCAAGTTTGAAAGTGTTTTAAGGTATAATAGAATTTAAAAACCATTCTTTATGTAGTAGCTAGAGGGTTAAAAGTCTTCGTTAGATGAGAGTGTACACCCTATTTTAATAAAAACTTAACACTTTTACTATTTTTATGACTGTACTGAATTGTGAAGGAATTAAACAGTTTCAGTAATTAATTATGTAGTTCAGTACAATTTAGTTTCCGCCAAAAAATCATGTTGGTTTTACTGTGCTTAATAAAATCTAATCCATTAGATACTATGATAGGATCTTAGCATAATATATACTAAATTCATCCCTCCCTCAGGTTTCAAAACCAATTTACATGTAGATGACACAATTATATGTCTCTTTTAGCATAATTTAGTTTGCATTCTCAAAAGTGCAAATTTAATAGTTTTCCCTTTTGGTAAACTAAAAAAATCTAAGTGATTCTCCCATTTGAAAAAAAAAAAACACAACTTGAAGAACAATAATAATGAGGTTCATTAAGGATTATGGTTGATATAATAAAAAAGTTGAAGGAGTTATAATTATTATTTTGAAATTCATTTTATTATGTATTTACAGCACACTGATTTTCTTCTTGACAATACTGTGTGTGCATATATGTGTGTATACATGATCTATTTCAGTTAAAAATCCTTGTAATTATTAAAATGTTCTTGCATTACACATGCATTCCTTACCATACTATAGAAATTCATAGCATTTTTTCAATCAATCATCATGTTTTGCATGGGAAATATGGAACCAAGCAAACTATTTTTTTGAAATAATGTCACATATAATTACAACATTTTTTATGTTTGAAAACTATGTAATTTAAAATAAATTAAATGAAAAAAATGTTACACTCTATACCTCTGTAGTAAGAAAAGATACAGAATGATTTTATGCAAATTATTAAGAAGTTGAAAATTATTCGTAAAATACCATACAAATATGGAGCTCGATACCAAAATACAATGGGGAAAATATATTATAAAATGCATATTTTAAATCTACATGACAATTTAAGAATTATCTGACATAATATGTAAAGAAAATGCTCTTAAAATACATATCTAATTAATTGTACACATATAGAAAATTTATTATAAAAATTACAGTAATTATGTAACATTAATAGTAAATCCACATCATCTATCCATCATTCCCTTTCTCAAGATTCTAGTCTCAAATTAGCTTCCTAGAATGATTTTATGAGTCACCTAATGTTGATTTCTTTATCATTGATTAAAATTATCTCTTATTTTCTATTAAATTGATCAAATAAATTAACAACTTACTCTAATGACTATTAAGCTAATAATCAATAAATATAACAACAGATTAAGAATAAAATTTAGATTTATTTTTAGAAATTAGACTGTGCCAAAATTTATGAATGTAAATTTCATTCCTATTATGTTTATCTCTTACTCCATTTCTTATTAACAGAAAAGTTTCTTTAGAGATAATAATTTAATTCTCAAAATAGATTTAATTTTGGAAGTGAAATGAAATCAATAGAATTGGAATTGAATTTCAAGAACTTTTTAAAATTTTATTTATTTGTTAATTGGAAAGGTATCAAAAGACAGCAAATGCTTCAAGAAAACATAGGGTCAACACTCCAGATTATTGACACAAACAATGACATTTTCAAAAAAATCATAAATCTAAGGAAAAAAAGCTAAGAAACAATAACTGGAATATCTTTAAATTACAGAAGAAGCTTCTGCACAGCAAAGATAAGAATTTAGGAGCATGAAGACAGAGTTTATAGAACGAGATAAAATCTTTACCAGCTACTCTTCTAAGAGAGGATTAGTATTCTAGAATATATGAAGAACTCATAAAACTTAAGATAAAAAAACCCATAAGTAAAGGGGTCTATGAATGAAACAGATATCTTCAAAGAAGAAATACAAATGGCAACGAATACATGAAAAAAATGTTCAACATCCCTACCAATCAGGGAAATGAAAATCAAAACTGCACTGAGATTTCATCTCATCTCAGTTATAATGGCAATCATCCAGAATATACATAATAAATGCTAGTGATGATGTAGGGGAAACGGTAATTATGCATTGTTGGCATGAGTGCTAATTAGTACAACCACTTTGGAAAACAATATGGAGATTCCCCAAAGGATGAGGAATAGGATCACCATAAGAGTCAACTATTCTACTCCTTGATATTTATCCAAAAAACCTGAAATCAGCATACCACAGTGAAACATGCAAAGCAATGTATATAGCAACCGAGTTCATACTAGTCAAGTTATGGAACCATTCTAGATGTCTTATCAAAAGATGGATGTGTGAAGATAATACAATACACATACACAATGGAGTTTTAGTAATAAAGAACAAAATTGCGAGAAGAGCTCACCAGAGGACATTGATCAAGCCAATGAATACATGAGAAAGTGCTCTAAATCTCTAGTAATCAGAGAAATGCAAATGAAAACCACATTAAGATATCACCTTATGCCAGTCAGAATGGCAAAGATGAAGAAAATAAACAATAATAGATGCTGGAGGGGCTGTAGAGAGATAGGCACACTAACACACTGTTGGTGGAGCTGCTGACTGGTACAGCCCCTCTGGAAAGCAGTGTGGAGAATCCTCAGAAAAATTAGGGATGAGTCCACCATATGACCCTGCTATTCCACTCCTGGGTATCTTTCCAGGGGACTTGGAATCAGCACATTATAGTGACACAGCAATATCGATGTTCATAGCAGCACAATTTACTATTGCTAGGCTATGGAAACAACCCAGATGTCCCTCACTGGATGAATGGATCCAAAAGCTGTGGTACATTTATACCATGGAATTTTACACAGCAATTAGAAACAATGATATTGCAGCCTTTGAAGGTAAATGGATGACTATGGAAGAGATCATGCTGAGTAAAATCAGCTTAACCCAGAGAACTAAGGGTCGATTGTCTCCACTCATCTGTGGAGGTTGGGTCTAGACCCTGGCCAGTGAGAAAGTTGGTTTATTATCATGTGTTAAATCCAGATAAGATATAAAGCTATACAACATAATCCTTTTTTTAGAGATATGGGGGGAAGGGGAAGGAAGGGATAAGGGTGGGTAATTGGGGGGAGCACTCCTGGGGGTAATTGTAATATACAGAATCTATACACATTTTATATTATTTTGTTAAAAACTTGTATGGTTGTTCAAAAATAAAAAAATTTTTAAAAAATTGCGAGAAGAGAAGTAGGGGATTGTTGGTGTTGGGTGGATGTCAGCCAAATCATTTTGCTGTATTTTATGCATCAATGACTATGTGATAACAAATCCCATCATTATTTATAATTATAATGTACCAATAAAAATAAAATTAAAGAAAAATTTTTAAAAAAGCACAAAATTATGGCATTTACCAGTAAATCAATGGAATTACTGAATATCATCCTAAGTGAAAAAAAGCCAAACTCATAAAATCAATGGCTGAGTATTTTCTCTTAAAGGAAGAAGTCGTAGGAATAAGGAATTTAAAAAAGGGAATCTCATGAAAATAAAAGGGATAACTGTGGAATAGAGGAAATATATCAAAAGGGAGAGAAGTGGGATGAGAAAGGGCAGGGGCTGAGGAATAAAAATGACCAAATTCTGCTATGCTCATGTATGAATATTTCACTATAAATTTCACATTCACACAAGGTTTTGCCCACAAAACTTTGGACTGATACCATCACTGTTATTAAAATGAACTTAAGAAAAAACATTGTCATGTATTTGATACATAAAGCAGCCCCTTTTGTATCAATTTAAAAACAATAAATAAATAGAAGGAAGACCAATAGCGTAGAAGAAGTGGACCAAGGGAAAGGTGTAGAGGAGGGAAGGGAGAAGTACTGAGGATTGAAATGAAGAGCAAATTATGTTATATGCATTTATGAATAAGTCAGTGTGAGACCCACTATTATGTATAGCTATCATGCACTAATAAAACATTTTAAATAAAATGTCAAGAAGCCTTCTAGAACCCTAAATAAAGTGGGAAAGACTTCATTTGTTCCAGTTACATTAGACAGTATGGACGAACTCATACTAGAGAAAAGCCATATGAATGCAAATAGTATGGTAAAGCTTTCAATAGTTCCACTTAGCTTCACAAACAATAAAGAATGCATTGTGAAAGAAGCCCCATCACTTTAAACTGTGGTAAAGCCCTCATTTGTTACAATTACATTAAAAAACCTCAAATATCTCATACTGAAGTAAAGCTCAATGAATTAAAACTATGGGAAATGCTTTCTACTCTTCTAGTTGTCTTTGTAATTATGAAAGAAGCTATACTAGAGAAAAGCCATTGAATTTAAAAAGTGTGACAAATCACTGTATATTCCAAATTGCCTTCAATGACATGAAAGAAAGACTACTACAGAAATACTCTTTGTGTGTTATAAAACAAATGTGGTATATCATTGAGTGTTTTCAGTTGCCTTCAAACCTTTTCATTCACTCTGGAAAACAAAACTTCTGAATGTATAAGGTTTCATTTCTTTCCTGTACATTAAAGTACTCATGGAAAGAAGCCCTGTGAATGTGAGGAATGTGGGAAAGCATCCACTTTTCCCAATTCCTTTGAAGGACATGGAAATATTCCCATTGCTAAAAAACACTTTAGTAAGAACTCTGGTTAAAATTTCATATGTTCCAGTTCTCTTTCTATGATAGTCACCCTTCTATTTCTTTGACAAAATATATGAGAAACTCAACCTTAAGGGAGGAAAGATTTATTTTGGCTTACACTTATAGAAGTTTCAGTCCATTATTGATTGGTTCCATTGCTTTACACTGGAGATGACATAGAACATTGTGATGGAAGAGCTCAGAGAAGCTGGTTACCACATGGCAGTCTGGAAGCAAAAAGGAGAACGAATGGGCCACTGCCCAGATATGCCCTTCTAGGTCATGTCCCCAGTGGTTCACCTCCTTCCATTAGACACCTCCTCCTAAAGTCTCTGTCATCTTCCAAGCACCAACAAATGGGGACGATGTCTTCAGCACATGACCATTTGGGTGACATTCTGTGCCCAGATTATGCCAATTCAATTACACGAAGGAATGGATGAAAGAAAAAAAAACTTGCCCAGGATCTGTCTATAGAATTTTATACTGATACTAACATTGTTATCAAAATGAACTTAAGAGAACACTGTCATGTGTTGATTCATAAAAAGCTTTTTATATTAATCTTGCAAATTATCAGAAGACATGACACAGATTTCAATTCACAAAAGTGCTCAGCTCTTACTTTGAATTATTCTAAACCCTACATAAGCTCCATTTTTACCATAAATACAAATATTATTGGGGTGTGCTATTTTTAAAGTGCTTTCAAGACTGGTTTGTTCCAGTGTTCTTTGCCACTCTTATCATTTATTCATATTACCTTTTATTGTGTATTTTATTTTTTTCTTTTGCTGTTCTAGTTTTAGCCCTACCATGTGCATCTTCACTCAGTTTTGAAACAGTAATATACCTGTACTTTTTAATTGAAAAGTTTCTACTTTTTTCTTTTTTTCTTTAATTAGTTCTTTTTAGGTGTACATGACATAATATTATGTAAATTAATTATAAAATCATGGAGTTTAATTTGTTCTAATTCACTCTCCATTTTCACCTTCCCCCTCCCTTCTACTCACCCCCTTGTTTTTTTTTTAATATACATGCAATAGAATGGATATTTGCATAAAAAAAGCTTGGAGTGTACCCTATTTTAATTCAGTTCCCTTTATTTTTCCTTCCACTCCCTCCAACCCCCCTGTTCTTTTTAGCATACTCTAGTAACACATGCATATCACTGTTATTACAGTCCAAATCACAATATCCAACCTAGGTGTCCATCAGCAGATGAATGGATAAAAACAAGGTGCTATGTGTAGATGACAGAGATTTATTCAGCTCCAAAGAATAACAACATTATGCAGTTCTCAGGGAAATGAATGAAACTTGAGAATATACATTAAGTGAAAATGTCTAGGTAGATAAAAGGGATGGGGAACAGAAGGGAGATAAAAAGATGAAAGGAAACAATGGGAGGATGGAGGTGACGGATTAGGGTGGTATTAGGGAATGAAATAATCTGTATTATTTTGTGCACATGTATGAATATATAACAAGGAATACCACTCTTTATTTAACTATAAAATTTTGAATTAATAAATAAGAAATTTAAATAAATACTAGAAAAATGATATATTTGACAATAGGATAAGCATTGACATTTTTATAAAAGCATGCAGTATATATTATTCTAATTGAGTCCCCAGTATTTTCCCTCCCCCATTCACTTCCCTCAACTTTACTGGTCTTTTTATTATTTATTTGATAGTTTTTTTTTAATTTAGTGATTTGTTGATATACATGTTGATCATATTCACTACTTTTTTACAACTAGAGAATTCAATTACATTATCACTAATATATTTTTCAATTTTTTTGCAATTTTTATTACATAGGTTCAATGGAACCCATGTCTATCTTTGTAAAATATTTTAAAATATGTTATATGGTATATTGATGTTTAGAATCAATCATTTGAACTGGACACAGTCTGACAAATGTTCATGTGTAATACTAAAAACTATATGAACTCCTGACACATTTGTTATAATCACAAAATATTACATTATATATAATAAGTACAATAAAATGTAATATCTTCCAAATATATACAGTCATGTTTAGTGAAAATATTATTGACATTCCTCATTTTTTCACTTTAATAATATTAATATCACTATTAATAGTGAATTTATTTAAAAAACAGAATTCCATTTAAAATATTCTAAATACAAATATATTTAGTGAATCTAAAGTAATACAAATGACAAACAGAAAACTAAAAATATTCTAATTATTTAAAAATCATATATGTAAATATTTGTAGTTATTCAGTAAAATGAAATGAATGATATTCATAAAAACTGAATATTGGCATGCAAAATAATAAAATTGGATCCTTGACTTACAGCACATAAAAATTAATTGAATATAGATTAAAAACTTTAGTGCAGGGGGCTGGAGTGGTGGCTCTGTGGTTACGGTGCTTGCTCAGCATGTGCAAGTACACGGGTTCAAACCCCAGCACTCACAAACACAACTAAGTGCCAGATCAATGACAGCCATGTGAAAAACTCAATAAAAATTGATTCTCTCTGTCTCTATCTCTCTCACTGAAATTCTCTCTTTAAAAAAAAAAAACTTTAGGGCAACATCAAAATCAAAAATTCTTAAAACAAAACAAGGTCCTTGATGTTGGTCTTAGAAATAATTTATTTTCAAAATGTAGCACAAAAATGAAAGGCAACAGAATCAACCCTAAAGCAATGAGATTATATAAAATGAAAAAGATTCTACAAACCAAATTAAACAACAAAATAAGATGACTTAGACAATGGAAGAGAATATCTGCATATCATATATCAGCTAAGGGATTAGTTTCTAACATATATAAGGAACACACAAAGATTAATACCAATCAAGTAAATAAATGACATGATTAAAAATGACTACACATTTTCCAAAAGAAGATGTACATACGGTGTTATGGTTTAGAAATGAGATGTCTCCAAAAAGCTCATATGTGAGACAGTGCAAGAAAGTCTAAGATCAAATCATCAGTTTATGAGTCCCTTAATCTAATCAGTGAGTTAATCCCTGGATAGAGATGGTATCTCTAGGCTGCTAGGGTATAGCTGGAGGACATGGGTCCCTGGGGATCTGTCTTTGGTTTGCATTTCTTGTACCTGGTAAAGAGAGTCTACCACTCTGCTTCCTGGGGTAATGCCCTGAGCCACTTGGCTCCACCAGTCTTCTGTCATAACTTCCTGCCTTACCTAAGGCCCTGAGGAATGGAGTCAGCCCAGCCATTTACAGACTGAGACCTCTGATACTGTGAGTCTCCAAATAAACTTTTCCACTTCTAAAATTGTTCTGGCCAGGTGTTTTTTTACCATAGCAGGAAAAAGAAAAGAAAAACAGAACAAAAATGGACAAAACATATGGCTATAAGATTATATATATATATATATATATATATATACATATATTCTCAAAATTAGTTATTATCAGAGAAGTGTACATTAAAACTCCAATGAGATATCACTTCACCCCATAATAATGTCTATTAGCAGAAAGAAAAGCAAGTGGATGTGGCTCAGTGTGGATCACTTATGTAACTTTTGTAAGACCAGGGGATTCAACCAAACACTCAAAAATAAAAACACAAAAGACAAGCAAGAACAAGAGTTGGCCAGAGTATGAACAAAGGGGAACCCTACACACTATTTCAGGGAATATAATTTAGTACAGTCATAATAGAAAGCAATATAAAGATTCCTCAAAAACTAAAGATAGAAGTCCCATATGATGTAGTAATTCCTCTTACAAGTATGTATCTAAAGGAAATAAAAACAGTATCTCAAAGAGATATCTGTACCACCATTTTAGCTATTGTGAAATATATGGTAACAATAAGATATGGTAACAAATAAAGTGTCTATCCGTAGATAAGTGAGTAAAGAAAATATCACATATTTGTAGGTACATGTTGATATATAAAAGTTGAATAGATTATTAAATAGATCCTAATATTCAATGTCCTCCTAGATGCTAATATAATGAGTAACTGTCATGCCTTACCTGTATTGAAATCTAAATAGCAATGTTCATTTTTTGGTATTGAAAATCATTCCTTAGCTGCTACACATCTTTTCAGCATAGTTAATTCAGTCACTCTTATAAATCCTAGGATTGTATCACTAAGAAAAATAATAAAATCCATGTTCTGTTTTATTACAAAATTAAACATTAACACTTTATTGTGCCAAAATCTGTTGAGTTCATATCTAAGGCAGTACCCAACAAGCTAATTGACTTTTGTTTTGTGACTAAAAACCTACCCCTACATTAGAATTCCTCTCCATATTCATACTATGTGTCAGTTTAAAATGCCAGACTTGGCATTCTTATAACATTTGAGTTATTAGCTCTTCATTTAAAAAACCCAAGACTAAAAAAAAAAAAAACCAGGAATAAAAATATAAAGGTAACTTTTATGTTTTAGTCATCCCATGAAGGTTACTGTTCAAGTTCTAGGTCATGCTGTGCCAGGGTTGAGTGACAGACCCTAAATGGTTCTGTGTGTGTATGGGGGATGTATCATATGCTTTTATTAAAATCACCATAATAATGATAAGATAAGTATTACATATTTATGACAGAAAAGACAACTGTAACCAATAAACACAAAATATCTTTAATTTTCTTGTACTATAAAAAAACACTCTAAACTCAGAAGATCCATGCTTAAATAAAAATATAAAGCTTTCCCTCATCTGAATTTACTAGAACTTAACTGAAAATCCAACTAGTCCTGGGCTTTTCTTTGTTAGAAGGCTTTTCATGGCTGCTTCAATTTCATTATGAAACCTTGATATGTTTTAAGTTTTCTATTTCCTCCTGGTTCAATTTGGGTGGTTTGTATGTCTTGAGGAAATTGTCCATATCTTCAAGGTTTGCTATCTTGTTGGAGTATAAATTTAAAATACTTTCTGATGATCCCGTCTATCTCATAAGTGTTTGTAATGATATTTCCTTCTTTACCTTGGCTTTTAATAATTTGAGATTTTTTCCTTTTTCTTTTAGTTAGTATAGCTAATTATTTATCAATTTTGTTTATCCTTTAAAAAAACTCTTTGTTTCATTGATCTTTCATATTTTTAACTTCAGTTTCATTGATTTTGGCTCTGATTTTAATTTTATCCTGTCTTTACCTGATGTTGGTGTTGCTTTGTTCTTTTTCTAGGGCTTTAAGATTTAATGTTAGGTATTTTTTATTTGATGTATTTCTATTCTTTGAATGTATGAGCTCAATGCTATGAACACTTTCTTCTTTGAACTGCCTTCACACTGTCCCACATATTTTGATATGTCGTATCACTCTTCTCATTTATCACTAGGTATTTTTAATTTCTCTCCTGGGTTCTTCTGTTATCCATTCACTATTCAAGAGTGTATTATTTAAACTCTAGGTGTGTCTCCCTCTGAAGCTCAAAACATCTGTTGAATATGTAGATTACACACTGAAGAGTTCAACAGATCATCACTGTGTGGACTAAAATAAATTGCGATCACCTCCTTCTTTCCAATTGGGCAGTTTCACTTCCTGACACCTGTTATCTCTTTCTTTGCTAATTAGTCTGGATCTAATATCTGTTCATAGATGTATATTCTAGAATATTAAGTTGGAGAAGAAAACAGTGAATAGTAGAATTAAAGACAAGCACAGATTAAAACAGTAAGACAGAAAGATGTCTGGAAGCAGAGACCATAGCAGAGTACAATGTTTGAAATTCTTTCCATTTTTTAAAAAACAATTATAAATAAATGACTCTTTCCAACTATCATATGGAAATTTAGCAAACTAGAATTTTGATGAGTTTCTGTTATTCTTCAGTAGTTTATTCAAGGAAGAAAAAAGACAGATAACAATAAGAATATATAATGACTGGGAAAAATTACACACAAAAACTATTTGATCAAATATTTGTAATTAATTGCATCTTAAAATTTATACTTTATTAAAATTGAATTGCAAAATGCCTATCATCTATAATAATATTTAGAAGCAATTTTAAAAGTACATTCTTTGTTAATTATATGAATTTATTAAAATATACCAAATTGCCAGGCATAAACATGTTCCTTTTAATCAGCCCTGAAAACTTGAGTTGAATGGTTTCCTTCTCTTAAACTTTACTCATAAATTATAGAAATTAATAAGTAAGAAAATACATTAGGAATATTTCTTAAGAAAATATTAGAGAATAGGTACTTCATACTACTTTTAGTAAAAATAATTAGAAATGTAATACAAACTTGTATCCATTTCTGAAACTAACATTAATAAATAGTCATTTAATGCTTTCATTTTTTTCTTTGTGAAAAATATTTGATTTTATAATTTAAAATCACAATAATATATATTATCCAATAGTTCTTTGGATGATATGTATTATCCAATAATATTGTATATCCAGTAGATATACAATAATGTGTATATGTATTAAACACAGAAGTTATTAATTAATATGTGTCAAAGAAAACATATATAATATGTTCAGTTCCATTAATAAGAATCATTAGAAAGCCATTTATTATTGACCTTTTAATTTTCAGAAATATTTGTAAGCTAATTTCATTTAATTCACAATTACCAAACTCATACCACATACTGTCTGCTGTATTAGATGCTAGATGAATAGAGAATAAGATATGATTTCTACCACTGAGGCAAACACATCTTAGTGTGATGCAATCATGTAAAGAGCCATTTAAAAGATGAGGAATGCAAGAACAAAGGAATGTATAAGTGTTTGGGGAAGACAGAGGAAATTATTTCTTTAAAATTTATCACAGAAAAGACAGTTTTATTGTACATGGAATGACTCCACATACAAAAAGAAGGTACTTTTAATACATTCTGATTAAAAAAAATGTGTCTATAAAATCAGATCTATAGTAAATTGAATATAGTATCCCCTGTATGCGTATTGTTATGATACTGAGACACTAACACTGCTAAATATACTGTACATTAATTTGTTTGTTTAGACTGAGACAAAAGAGTACTATCTATGGAGAATAATTTAAGGACATGAAAAAAATAAAAAGATTTGGGATTAGTAGCTCCTATAAAATTTTTAAAGTTTAATTCCTTTTCTTATATAAGGCCTCTTAAGATACAAGTAAAAAGAGTTAAAATACTCAATAATGATGGCATATAAGTCATGTACACTACTGACATCAGAATCAACAAGACCAACACTATTAATGAGCAATGATGTACACAGTTGACATCACACAAGAGGCACCAAGAACTTTCCGGAAACCAAGACATTGCTAATGGTCAAAGTACGTGCCACTGACTGACCAGATAGTAACCACACTGGGCAACTTCTCAGATGGTGAATTTAAAATAGAATTTCCTCCTCAATGTAAGACCATCTTGAAGGAATTAAAAAAAATAGCTGTTTTAAGAAAACTCAACAAATTTTGAGAAATACAGAGAGAAATAATTTACATTCTACCAAAGAAACTCAACAGAGAGATGGAAGCAATATTAAAACTCATACAAATGTCCTTGAGCTGACAAATATGTGAGATAAAAGAAAAAATGTGATAGAAGTCATTGATAGCAGAATAGATCAAACAGGACAGAACTAGTGTGTTCAAGTCAGACTATTTGAAAATACATAGTTGACAGAGAAAAAAAGAAAAGTAAGAATAATCAATAATTAAGAAAGTCTACAGAACAAATGTTTGATTTATTGGGAATCAAGAGCAATTGAGAATGCCAGAAGGGTAGAAAGCTTATTCAAGAGATATTAATTGGGGGCTGGAGCAGTGGGTCAGTGGTTACGGCACTTGCCTGGCATGCGCAAGTACATGATTTCAAACCCTAATACGCACGTACACAACAAAGTGTCTGAGGAGTGAGGGTCACATGACAAATTAAATGAAAATTGCTTCTCTCTTTCTCTCTCTCTCTCTCTCTCTCTCTCTCACCATCCCCTCTTTCTTTAAAAAAAAAAAGGAGTGAGAAAGATATTAATTGAAACTTGCAAACCCAGAGACTCATACAAATATTCAAATACAGAACACCCAAGGTCACCAGTTTAAACTTACCTCAACCATGTCAACTCCAAGACATCTTACATTCCAGATCTCAAATGTTAGAAAGAGAATGATTTCATGGCAGTAGACAAAAGAAGCAAATAACAGTTAAGAATGTCTCAATCCACCTGAAAGCAGACTTCTCAGAAGAAACCTTAAGGCCAGGAAAGAGTGGCATGAGGTAGTCACAGTACCAAAGGAAAAAATCATAATATTAGCAACAATAAAAAATGCAAACCAAAAGTACTATACCCAACCACACTGTCATTTAGAAATAAAGAAATGAAAGACATTCCCAAACAAAACCTGAAGAAATGTATTCCAACAGACCAGGTCTACAAGAAATGCTACAGAATGTTCTTCCAACTGAAAGAAAGAAAAACTAAAGTGTAAGAAGAAAACATGAAATTGTGTGAAACTGACCGGTAAGAGTAACTATATAGACAAATTCAGAGTGTTCTAAAAATAATATAGTGCATAAGCCATTCACGGCTTTAGTATGAAGACTAACACACAAAACAATTAAAATAATAATAAACACATTAACATATTAAGAGATAGGCAATATAGATATGTAAAACTGATCATCAGGAATTAAATACTTGAGGAGGAATTGAGTGTAACATTTTGTTATAATTAAAAGTCATAACAATCAAAGAGTAAAATCTGGAGTAGACAAGCCAAAAATAGCAAGTAAGGAATCAAAACACACTACTAAATAGATCATTTATAAGAGAGGGTGAAAGAAAGAAATGGACTACAACATAATTAGAGAAACAAGTTACTGAATGATTATAGTAAGATCTTATATATTGATTATTATCTTGAATGTCAATGGATTAATTTCTCCCATAAAAGAGACAAGAGTATTTAGACAGATTAAAACATCAAGACCCAACTGGGCATTATAGAGCACACCTGTAATTCCAGTGACTAGGTAGGCTGAGGCAGCCTCATCAACTTAGTGGGGCCCTAATCAACTTAGGAAGACCCTGTCTCAAGATGAAGAAGAAGAAGAAGAAGAAGAAGAAGAAGAAGAAGAAGAAGAAGAAGAAGAAGAAGAAGGAGGAGGAGGAGGAGGAGGAGGAGGAGGAAAGAAAAGATCGGGAATGTGATTCAGTGGTTAAATGCCCCTTATTTCAATCACTGGTAACAAAAACAAAGCAAAACATAAAAACCCATAAGGACTCAGTGTATATTCCTCATAAGAAATTCATTTCAACTCTAAGGATACTTCAATGTTTATAGCAGAAAAATTCATAAAAGACAAATTATGGAATCAACCCAGATGTCCATCAATAGATGAATGGATCAAGAAAATGTGGTATATACAAACAATGGAGTTTTGGACGTAAAGAAGAACAAAACAATGACATTTACTGGTAAATGAATGGAACTGAAACTCATTTTATGAGCTCCAATATTACGAACTCATAAAATCAATGGTAAAATGTTTTCTTTCATATGCAGAAACTAGAGCAAAAAGAGAGAAAGAGGGCAATGAGAGAGGGGATATAATGTAAAAATACAGGGAAGATCAGTGGAGTAGAAGAAGGAGAATGAGAGGGAAGGGGAAGGGAAGAAATATGGAATGAGTTTAACAAAATTATGTTATATCCACATATCAAGGTCCCTTTATATGCATGTAGAAAATACTAATCCAAAATAAATAAAGGGGTGAGAGGAAGATGAATAGACTAGTGAAGGGAGAAAAGGGGGAGAGATGAGTAGAGGAAAATGGACATGAAGGGAATTGAAATAAAATAAAAATCTTTGCATGTATAATTTTGTCAAAATACTGGATAATTATAATACTTTAATAACAATAAAACTCTAAGGACAGACATAGATTAAAAGGCTGCAATAAAGATATACTATGCACATGGTAGCCATAAGAAAGTAAGAGTAGTCAGATGAAACAGAAATTACATCAAAGTAAAAACTGATAAGAAGGGCCATTACAGGGGCTGGAGCGGTGGCTCAGCGGTTTCGGTGCTTGCCTGGCAAGCACGAGCACCCGGGTTCAAACCCCAGCACCACGTACACAACTAAGTGTTGGAGCAACTAAGGCCATGTGAAAACTAAATAAAGTAGTTTCTCTCTTTCTCTGTCTCTCTCACTGTCCCTCTCTCTTTAAAAAAAAAAAAGAAGGGCCATTACATAATGATAAATGAGTAAAATCAGCAAAGGGAATAACAATTCTAAACATACATGCAAACAGTATTGGAACACACAAATATATTAAGAAAATATTAATATATCTAAAAGGAGAGACAGATTCCAATACAATAGTAGTAGGGAACTTTCCACCCTCTTTTGGCAATGGACAGCTCATCCAGACAGAAGATCAACAAAGACACAGCAGAGTTAAAGGAGACTACACCAAACATACCTAATATACATCTATAGAATGCTCCCTACAGTCAATGAAAAATGTACTCATAAACAGAAAAATTTCTAGGAAAAATGTTATTTTATAGATAATAAAGCATATTTTAACATTTTTTAAAAAAATGAAATATCTAGTATCTTATTCAAGGACAATGTCATAAAATCAGAAATATGTAGCAAGATAAAACTTTGTAAGCTATAAAAAAACATAAAATCAAGCAACTGACTCTTGAACAATCAATAGATCAAGAGACTAAGATGGAAATTTAAAAATCCCCAGGAGAAACATTGAAAGAGAATTAATACTTTAAACTAGCAATATGTACTAAAGTTAACCATATGCCTCCCATATGACACAGAAGGTATACTTCTTGTTTATAATTAAGAGAAATGCATATATTTTAAATAAGACATTAAGAATATTCATAGTAGCAGTATTCAAAATTAATTGATTTAATTTATACACAATTCAAATATAAGCAAAACAAATCAATGTGTTAGAAATCAGAAGTCTGTCTACCTTTTCAGATGTAAATTCAGAGAAACACAAGAGATACTTCAGCGGCCTTGGAACATCCCATTTCTTGATCTCAGTACTTTGCATAAAAAGGGTTCAATTACTTACTTTTCATCAGGCTGTGAACTACAACCCATGCTCTCTTGTATGCATTTTACTTCTAATAAAACCTTGTTTTTAAAGATTTCCATTATTTCCATCTTCTTCAATTCTTTTCAAATGAAAGCCAGAGTTCCAGAAGTTCCTCCTTTATCCATAGCGATACATTGTATGACCCTAAATGGATACCTTAAACCCATGATAACTTGAACACCACAGATTCCTAGAACACCACACCTGTTTACAAGCACCATGATACTGTAACAGTTGAACTGATAACTGATATGGATACTAAGTTACTAATGGATGGTTGGCTTACCCTGCTCAAATACATTAAATAAAGAGATGATTCACTTCCCACCATGGACACAATGGAGTGAGGTAATATTTCATCACACTACTCAGAAGGGTACATGATTTAAACTGTAAGGGTTGTTTCTGGAATTTCCTATTTACTATTTCTGGACTTCAGGTAATAGAAACCACAGAGTGAAACTGAGCATAAGAAAGGATTATCATAATGGTAAGTAAATAAATACTTGCAAATATTAATAGAAAGCATTAAATATTTCGTTATTAATAGATAATACAATTTTCTACACAGAAGTCAAGGATTTTAAAAAAACTTTTGGAGATTATAAAAATGAATGAAATTTTAATGAATAAGTACAATATGCAAAAGGCAAATTACATTTCCACTCAGCAATAAATTGATCAATAATAGAGTTTACCTCCACTGTAACTGAACTCTTAGAGAAAAGTGGTTTTTCTTCATTAATGTCTCAAGATATATGGTTTCATACATTTCATCTAATATTATTTTCTTTCCCTTAAGGATTGAGAGTGAAATTTGTACTGCATACTTTCATAATGTGTGTGTGCTTCTGTCATTGGTATGTAAATTGAAAGATGTTAGTGGCCACATCTCTCTTATTCCTGAGTATTATAAAAAAAAGACCCAGCTTAGTCCTAGGGATTTTATGAGAACTGAATCAATGCATTTGTATTTAATTTAATTATCTGAATAATCAATAAATAAGCTAATCCTTCAACACACTGTATTATTTAAAGTATACATCTTCTTCATTTGCTCTGAGTACCTCTATTTCACACAAATAATCACATTGTAGCTCCTACCTAGAATATTCTTTTAACTACTCTAATAGTTTTTATCTGATCACACTGCAGTCCTCTTTTCAACTCCTGTAGCACATGTTAATTCCATTGTTGGGGCTTGGCTTATGATATTAAATGTTGGCAGTGATTTCTTTATGATCACATGAAATTTTTCAATTGCACCGTGAACTCTGCATTACACTCAATATGGCTTTAGACCATTTTATGATGTTCAAGATTAAGTTGATTGCATGAACACTAATGAGTCAGAGAAATTTACATGAATGGACAGTTCAGGAGTACAAAGTTTATTGAATTCCCAAATTCTTGTCTTTAACTTTATGGCTTCATTAGTGATTGATAAATGTTACAAATTTATTTTTATTAACTATTTGCTTTGGAGAGAAGAAGAGATGAAGAGAGGATGGGACATTCTGTAGAAAGACAAATCACCTGACTTGAAAATCTTGTTCCCAGAACCAAATTCATGAATAACAAGGATGTGCCAGAAAAATAGACTAGATATTCCATTTCTGGATCCAATATTAAGCTTTTGATTAATTTTTACAAAAAAATGCAGTGAAGTTGGAGGAAATTAATGTGATACATCATTGGATTCCAAATTCTTAAAGACTAGTCTGTTCTCAATGAAGAGGGCACTTACTTGCTATATATAAATAATATTACAAGATTCTATTTAAATGAGAAAATTTACTTTAAATAGTTTTTCCAATATGGAAGAAACTATTTTAAATTAAAGAACTAGGAAAACAAAGACAACTGACCAAAAGCACAGAATTCACAGAGCAGATGGTGTGTTGTAGGGACACTTTCTACATAGGGAGAAGTGCCATTTTTATGTGATGCATAAGAAAGTGAAAGTCTTTTTTCAGTTCATTTTGGTAGAAAACAAAGTTTTCTTATGACTTCAGTTTACATTTGATGAATAGACAAAAGTTAATGTTTCTCTAACATGTATAATGATTCTTGGTCTTTAAAAATTGTAGTATGTCCTCCAACAACAGAACCTGGAGTAGAAGATTATCAAAAACTGAAAATCCAGACGTACGTATAAAAATAAAAAATAGTCTAATCACGTATGATTGTAAATTCCTCAAAATTCCTAGAAAATAAAAATTTTAAGTTTACATAGCATTCCAATTTATGTTAAGCATTAACATACATACCTAAAATCTCTAGACTTTGTAAGCAGGTCTAGAGTACCTCTGACTCTCGAAATATAAGTAAGCAAAAACACACAATCCATTTATTGTGGAGTTATTATCTGAAAAATTTAATCAAGAATTCTCATGGGGGCTCAGTGGTTTCGGTGGTTGCTTGGCAAGCATGACGACTCAGGTTCAAACCCCAGAACCACATACACAACTAAGTGTTGGAGCAACTAAGGCCATGTGAAAAACTAAATAAAGTTGTTTCTCTCTTTTCTCTGTCTCTCTCACTGTCCCTCTCTCTTTAAAAAAAAAAAAAATTCTCATGAAAAACGAACAGAATGAAGACACAAAATGCTGTGGAAGAAGAGCATACTGAGGGAGTAAAGATGATACAAGGCTTCCCTAATGCAGAGACCCTGGGAACTGAAGAATGAGGAAGGAGAGAGAATATTCCCTATTCAGCTGAGGGCTGTTTTCAAGACATGATGCTTACATGCTTACCTTGGCTCAGCAGTCCGGACGATGGCCTGTGGCCCACTACATTCCAGGATGATACCAACTCCCGTAAATATTTTGAGTAGTGATTTGCATGTAAATGTTTTCATTTTTATCAAAACATACTTAATAAATCAAATTACATGGAAATTTGCATACCATGTAGGTATGTGGAAAATATGGGGACTGTAAGAAGCCAGTGTGGAAGGAGGAGAGTACACGTGATGCCACACGAATCTGAATGATTCCAGGAGATTTGAGGCCTGCTAAGTTACCAGCAGGAGAAGGAATTAAAAGGCTTTTAGTATGGGAGCGAGGGATGTTGCATGATTCAGTGTGTTTTGAGAAGTTTAGCTGGTATGTGAAGGGATGATTGCAATCATGCCCAAGTGGAGATGGAGTGAGCCCTAGGAACTTCAAGTGTTACCCCAGGTCAGAAAGCATAGTAGCAGTCACTAGGACAATGAAATACAGGAGCAACAGAATTAGCAGGAATTTAGGGAATTGGTGGTAATGAAGTTAGAAAGATGGGACAACAAATACAAGTCCTATTTATTTAGTTTATCTAACAAGCCATTTCAAAGAATTGGAAACTGAAAATAGAAAAACTTTGGGGGGATGCAATATCTTAAGATTTATTTTTATAGGTTCTAATTTCTCATCCTCTACAAATAAAATAATATTCCTGTTGGACATGCTCAAGCAGTATGTTTGGATAACACAGGCAGGTGACTGACAGCAGCTTCAGTGGATGAAAGGTTGTTGTGATTGACCTCAAAGTCCATTCCACCTTTAATTGTTCATGACTATAAAATATGGGTTTTTTTCATTGAATAAAAAATGAAACCAGAAGAGACTGAGTAAAGGGAATGAAGATGAATAGTCAACTCACATTGGGTGTTGATTTTCTATATATTCTAAAATAGGAAAATGAGACGTTTGAGACGTTTGAGACTGATGTGACTCTTATCAGTTGTAAGAATATATAGAATCTAGATGATCAATTCACAACCTTCAATATAATTTACTATACAGTGGAAAACAAGCATAGATTTTTTTTGAACTCCCAAGATAAGCTTAATATGAAATAAAGTTAAAAAACAAAAATGTTGGATAAATTCAAATCAAGTATCTTTTTCTTCTACTATAACAAATATTTACTATTCTTAAGTACATTAAATAACAAATAGAATACATACAGCAGTACTGAATAATAGAAATATAATTTCCAGATATATTCATAATTTTAAATATTCATTTAGTAATATTTTAAAATGTAAAAAAATCAGGTGAAATTAATTTTAGTAAGATTTTCAAACCTTAATGTATATATATGATTATTTTAAATGCAATAAATACAGAAAGTTATTAATGAAATTTTATATACATTTTTATAATAAGTTTTTGAAATCTGGTGTGTTATATGCTTATAGTAAATCTCAAATTCATAAATAATGCTTGATCTTTATTTTTTAAATTTATGATTGAAAAACTAGTTTTGCATTTCCAATTTGTTCCAAGCATATCTAAATTTTTAAAGGTACTCTATTTAAAATTTCACCAAAAAGTTTTAATATTAACCACATTCTAAAATGTCAATTATCAGTTTTTAAATTTCGATTTTATTCTGTATTAATAAATTAACTAAAATTAGAAATGCATTACCTCAGTAGAACTAAGCATATTTTAACTGTTGAAGAGGTACATGAGAAGGTACATGTGATTAGTGGCTACCACTTTGGAGAGTGTAGATTTAGAATATCAACTGTATATATATATATATATATATATATATATATATATATATATACTCTGTAAACCAAATTTAAAATTCTTATAAAGTTTTCATTATTAGTATTTTTATTCCCACTTTTCCATTAGAAATTTTGACATTCAAAGCAGTTTAGAATCAGATCCATAGTCATACATTAAAACACATAGTTCAGATGGAAAAACCATACCATCTGACTGTGGTGCCTATTCTCATCACATTATTTTCCCTTCTATACAGTAGTTCTCTCAGCATTAAATCATTATGGTATACATCATATCATTCTTCTTTATAAAATGTAGATCAGACTTAGTGTTCTGAATATTGAATATAAATCAAATCATTAAATTAGAAAATAACTTTCTGACAAGGGAATATTCAATATACGCATTTGTATATACTTTAACCCTTATAGTTTGATAGAAAGAAATAGCAAAAAATTAAAAAAGAACAATTATTTGACACATTTGTTTTACAGAGATGATATATGCTTAATTATTTGCATGCACACATAACTTTAAAAGAAAATAAACAGTCTATAGTGCTGCTAAATTCTCTTTAAAAACTATTTAAAATAGAGCATATGGAAAGTCTCCTTAAAAATGACGGAAATCAATAGACTGTAAAGCTATTTTTAATTACCTAGTTTATCTAATATTAATATACTTTTTCATCATTAAAATTTCATGTTTTGCCTTCCTGAGGCTTTTGATTAAAAGAAGCGATAACCAAACAGAACAGCATTACTAAACTTGATTCACAAAATTTATTGTTTGTTATGTCCTTGACATTTTGTTACAGGCTGTCTTTGTCTGCATTGTGATGAGAGTTTTATTTTATAGCAATACTTTAGACTACTAATTAAGAAAGTCTGAGGTCTAGATTCTGCTACCATTGTCATTATTCTTTTGTTTTGCTTTTGGTTTTTAATTTTACATTCTAAAAATCATTAGGAGGAGGAGACTGTTGCTCCAAACTAGAGAGCTATCTACAGCTATGAGTTTGAGTAATAGTCTGTAACTTACACTGTTTTTGTTGACTGTGCCAAAAATGTCTTCAGGCAAAGGTAGTGTTAAGATTTTAGGAATAACGACTTGCTCACTTGCCTGCTTTTACCTAACTCTTGGGCCAAGACATATATACACACATATACATACATACATATATGTTGCACATATTTATATTGCTTTATATATAAAACAATAAAGGTGGTAATATGTATACATATATGTTACATATATGTATATTTTATATATATAAAGCAATAAAGGAAATAGCCTTTTCCTTCCATTTTTGTCATGAGTTAGTGGGTTAAAATCAGTTTGCAAGATCAAGTAGAGCCTCGGAATAAACTTTGCCTTTATCTCATCATAATAATTGTTGGAGGAGTTTAATATACTTTTGTAGAGGAGATGTCATCTTAAAACTGAGATCCTTCTGTTGAGTGAATGGCATTTTTATAGGAAATGTTCTGCTGCACAATTTAATACTTTTTATACATTCTCTTAAAAAGCTTTTTTGGTGTGAAAAATGCAAATGAAGTTTATGGTAAAGTGCTTGTTGCATTTAAATGTCCTGACAATCCATCCAAAGATCACAATGTGCTGTCTTAAAACAATTATTTTTCTAGACCCACCAAGTGGACCACTTTGCTGCAGAAACTGTAAAACTTTATATAATCTTTCAATACTCTCCCATTAGAATATATCCTCTGGAGATTTCTTCTTAAAGGAAGGTAAAACACCAAATATTTCAGTTACACTTAATAACTTAATTTAAATTAAATTATTCTTATGGTTTTTGACTTCATAAAATGGTAAAAATATATACTATATGAAATAAAAATGGTTACAATTTTGAAAGAAATATCATGAGCATCTACTTTTCTATTTTGAATTTTTTTATCCAATACTTTTGTGCCCAGCTCAGAACCTGAAACCCTTGTGCTGTAAAAACAGTATCACGATTAGGAGAGTAAGAGTTCTGGTTTTGAATGTGATTCAAACATTTATTACAGATCTTATAGTATTGTATAAGCTAACTCATGACTGGGTCTGAACTTCCTGTACATTGTGGGTAATAGTAATCCTCTTTTTAAAGATTGTTTTAAGGCCTATTCAACAAATGGTGCTGGATGAACAGGCCAGCTATATGCAGTCAACTGAAATTAGAACCTTATCTCTCACCCTGCACAAAAATCAAATTGAATGGATCAAAACACTAGGGATTAAACAAGCAACTAACTGTACAATTCTTAGAAGAAAAAATAGGGTCAACACTCCACACATTGGTATGGCATCTCCTTCCTTAACAAGACTCCCATAGCACAAGAAATAAAGACAAGAATCAGTGAGTGGGATGCCATTAATTGAAAAGCTTCTGCACAGCTAAAGAATTAGTCAAAAGTGTCAAGAGAGAACCTACAGAATGGGAGAAAATCATTGCCTGCTATGCCTCCAACAGGGGACCGATATCCAAAATATACAAAGAACACAAACAACTTAACACTAAAAACATAAACAACCCAATCAATAAATGGGTTACAGTGCTAAACACAAACTTCTCAACAGAAAAACTAAAAAAAGTCAATAAATATGTGAAATATTGCTACATCACTAGCAAACAGAGAAATGCAAGCAAAAACTGCACTGAGATTTTACCTCACATCAGTCAGAATGACAATGATGAAGAACAAGAACAGAAGCTAGAGGGGTTGTGGGAAGAAAGGAACACTAGCATACTGTTGGTGGGACTATGTCGCATCTCTGGCGTCCCCGAGGGCGGGCAGGATGGGTTGGACCAGCCAAACCGTCCCCCGGAGCCGAGCAGGAGGGTGAGTGTGGCGACCAGGCTCTCCCTGGACTTCCTTCAGTGGGAGCCCCCTCCGCTCGGCCAGGGAAATGAGTCAGTAACATGGAGTTGGTGGCAGTTCAAAATCCATTTATTACCAAGGCACACGGGTTTTTATAGGGAGAGGAGACAGCCAAGGAACCAATAGTAGAATGACAGGTTGGCCTGTCCTGTCCAAGGAGGAATGGCCGCGTCAACTTCATCAGCTATTGCTATCAGGAAAGGCAGTTTTGAGGATTAGAGAAGAGGAAGAGGAAGCAGGCATCAGATTCCTGCCCTTTGTGCTAGGCACGCGAAATTGGAGCAGAGAAGCGTCATGGCGTCGAGCGCAGCGTTGGGCTTCAGTACAGTGCCCCACAGGAATGCAAACTGCTACGGTCAATCTGGAAAGCTGTGTGGAGGCTCCTCAACAAATTAGGGCTAGAACCACCATACAACCCTGCTATTCCACTCCTTGGTGATTTCCCACCCAAGATACCCCTCGCTGGATGAATGGATATATATCCCACAATCAGAAAGAATGATATCATGGCTTTTTCAGCTAAATGGATGGAAATGGAAAAAATCATGCTGACTGAAATACTGCAAAAGAGTGACTGAAGGGCTGAATGTTTTCTTTCATATGTGGAAGCTAGATTAAAACCTAAGACAGAATGAAAGTTAATTGAGTTTAATTAATATCCCACCAAAGTTGAAATATCATTTAAGCTGGTAAAACCATATCTATGAAGGTAGTGGGACAAGGGAGGGAGAAAAGAGAGGGAAAAGGGAGGTTATCAATACAGCTGGGTACCTTTGACTCCCATGAGAAACCAAACTATACTCAGGCAAACATATAAACTCAGAAATTTCAATAATTAATATGGATGTATATGTTAATTTCTACCTATAATATAGGGGTATTAAGAGGAGACATGAGATCAGGGAATGGGTGAACAGGGGAAGATCCTGGAATAGGATTGGGCTTAATATGCTTTGTCCGTATTCATGTATGGATGAATATGAAACAGTGATTCCCACCAATATGGAAGAAATATGTTGAACCAATTTAAAAAAATGATTTTTATTAGATGAATATGCAGTTACAATTCAGAGGGAATCATTATCAAACAATCAAGAATAAATATATATTTACATAGTTAGCCAAGACTGATGCCATGTCATGAATGCCCCCATTGGATTCCCAGTGATTCTATGATTTCCTCAGAATAACCCCTGTATTAAAAGGACATCTTGTGGAGGTCAGAAATTTCCTATAGTATTCCATTGTCTATATGTACCAAAGTTTTTGTATCCACTTACTGAGTGAGGGGCATCTGGGTTGGTTCCATAGTCTAGCTATAGTAAATTGAGCTGCTATAAACATTGATGAAGCCATATCACTGTAATATGCTGATTCTAACTCTTTTGGGAAAATACCCAGAAGTGGGATAGCTGGGTCATAAGGTGATTCCAGCCCTAAATTTTTGAGGAGTCTCCACACTGCTTTTCAGAGTGGCTGAACCAGTTTTCTGGTCCACAAACAATGTGACAGTGTTCCTTTTTTCCCACAGCCCCTCCAGCATCTGTTGTTGTTTGTATTCTTCATTTTTGCCATTCTGACCTGAGTGAGGTGGAATCTTAGTGAAGTCTTGATTTGCATTTCTCTTATTGATAATAATGTAGAACATTTTCTCATATATTTATGGGCTTTCTTAACTTCCTCTGGTGAGAAGTTTCTTTTTAGATCCATAGCTCATTTATCGATTGGATTATTTGTGATTTTGGTGTTTAGGTGTTTTAGTTCTTTGTATATTCTGGATATTAGCCCTCTGTCCAAGGTATAGCAGGCAAAGATTTTCTCCCAATCTGTAGGATCTGTCTTGACACTCTTGACTAAATCTTTAGCTGTGCAAAAGCTTTGTAGTTTAATTGCATCCCATTCATTTATTCTTGACTTTACTGCTTGGACCATGGGAGTTTTGTTAAGGAAGGCACTGCCGACTCCTATGTCCTATAGTGTTGATTCTCTTTTTCTAGTACATTTAAAGTTGGTGGCTTAATATCCAGATCTTTGAATCATTTTGATTTAATTTTTGTCCCAGACAAAAGGTAAGGATCCAGCTTCAGTTGTCTACACATGGCTGTCTAATTTGTCCAGGACCATTTGTTAAACAGCCTATCTTTCTTCCACACTATGTTTTTGACACTTTTATCAAATATCAAATAGTTAACAATAAGGGGGTTTGTCTCAAAATCTTCTATTCCACTGGTCTTCAATTCTGTTTTGATACCAATACCATGCTGCTTTTAGTACTATGGCCCTGTAGTATAATTTCAAGTCAGGGATTGTGATTACCCCTACTTCTTCCTTCCTGCAGAGTACTGTTTTGGCTAATCTGAGTCTTCTGTTGTTTCATACAAATTTGAGAATTGCTTTTTCTACATCCATGAAGAATGCCATTGGTATCTTGATGGGGATTTCATTAAATCTGTATAAGGCTTTGGGTAGAATGGACATTTTTATTATATTTATTCTGTCTAACCATGAGAATGGAATGTTTTTCCATCTATTCAGGTCTTCTGTAATTTTTTTTTTAGTGTTTGGTAGTTTTCGTTGTAGAGGTTCTTAATATCCTTTGTTGTAGAGGTTCTTAATATCCTTAAGGTTGGTGCCCAAGTATTTCATTTTTTTTTTGGAGGAGATGGTGAATGGGAGACATTTCCTGATTTCTTCTTCTGTGGATTTGTTGCTGGAGTAAAGGAAAGCTAGTGACTTACTGCTGTTGATCTTATAATCAGCCACTTTGCTGAAATTGCCTATGGGCTCTAGGAGTTTTCTGGTCAAGTATATTGGGTCTTATAGAATCATGTCATTAGCAAATAGAGAGGACTTAACTTCCTCTTTTCCTATATGAATTCCTTTGATTTTATTGTCTTGCCTGATAGCTCTGTCAAGGGTTTCAAGGACTATAGTGAACAAAAGTGGTGAAAGTGGAAAACCTTGTCTTGTTCCTAAATTCAGTGGAAATGCTTTCTGTCTTTCTCCATTGAGGATAATGTTGGCTATGGGTCTGTCGTAAATGGATCTCACATAGTTAAGGTATCTTCCCTTGATCCCTATCTTCTCCAAAGTTTTGAGCATAAAGGGGTATTAAATTTTATCAAATATCTTCTCTGCATTGATTGAGATGATTATATGATTTTTCTTTTTAATTCTGTTTATGTGGTGAATTACATTTATTGATTTGCATATGTTGAACCAGCCTTGTTTTCCTGGAATGAAGTCCACTTGATCATGATGTATTATCTTTTTAATGTGCTTTTGTATCTGATTAGCTAGAATTTTATTAAGGATTTTAGCATCTAAGTTCATCAGGGAAATTGGTCTGTAGTTTTCTTTTCTTGACATGCCTTTGTTAGATTTTGGTATCGGTATAGTATTTGCTTCATAGAAAGTGTTTGGGAGTGCTCCCACTCTGTCAATTTCATGGAAGAGCTTGTAGAGGATCGGTGCTAGCTCTTCTGTGAAGGCTTGGTAGACTTCTGCCATATATCTATCTATTCCTGGGCTTTTCTTTTTTGGAAGAACTTTTAATCGCAGTTTCAATTTCACTATCTGAGATAGGTTGGTTTAGATTTTCAGTGTCCTCTGGTGTTAATTTGGGCATGTCATATGTGTCCAAGTACCTGTCCATGTCCTCCAGATTATCAAACTTGGCAGAGAATAAATTTTGAAAAAAGGTTCTGATAATCTTCTGGATTTTGGTTGAGTCTGTGGTGATAGCTCTATTTTCGTCTTTGATTTTGTTTATTTGCTTCACTTCATTCTACCTTTTGGTGGGGTTGGCAAGGGGTCTGTCAATCTTGTTTATTTTTTCAAAGAACCAACTCTTTGTTTTGTTAATAATTTGTACTGTTTTTTTTTTTTGTTCTCAATTTTGTTGATTTCAGCTCTGATTTTAGTTATTTCCTGTCTTCTATTAGCTTTGGGATTGGATTATTCCTATTTTTGCAGGTGTTTGAGTTGAAGAATAATGATATTTATCTGGGCTCTTTCTAGATTTTTGATGTATGCATTCAGTGCTATGAATTTACCTCTTAAGAATACCTTCATACTGTCCCAAAGATTTCGGTATGTTGTTTCCTCATTCTCATTCCATTCCAAGAACTTCTTGATTTCTGTTCTCATTGCCTGTTTTATCCATCCTTTTTTAAAAGGGAATTATTCAATTTCCAAGTATTTGAGTAGTTTCTTTTGTTTGTCTCCTTGTTGATTGCTAAGATAATAGCATTGTGGTCTGACAGAATACATGGGATTATATCCAATTTTTGTATTTTTTAAGATTACTGTGGTGAACTAGGATGTGGTCTATTTTAGAAAAGGATCTGTGAGCTGCTGAGAAGAAGGCATTTTATGAATGAAATTAATGAAAGGGTAGAAGTCTTAAGATTACCATAATATTTAGAAGAAAGGGGAATTTAAGAAGCCAAACCCAGAGATTTAAGGGTTGAATCTTTTGTCTCATATGTGGAAGCTAGAGTAAAACATAAGATAGATTTAAAGTTGGTCAAGTTTATTTAATAGTCCCACCAAATCTGAAGTAATACATTAGCTTTGGGGACTATAGCTATGAAGGGGTGGTATGATAAAGAGAGGGAGGGAATACAGGGTAGACAGCTGGTGTTCAATACTGTGGAGTAGATTTGACTCCTATGAGAACCCCAAATATATCCAGGCAGGCATATAAATCTTGTAATCTCAATATGTAAATGACATATGTATAGTCACTAATTTCTGTAACTTGGAGGAATGACAGAGAAGCAATGAGATTGGGGAGTGGGGGAATGGGGCTAGATCCTGGACAAGGATAGGGTTAAAGCAACTCTGTCAATATGTATGCTTGTATGAAGGTGAACAAATTAATCCCTTCAGTATGTAAGTTGATATTGAAGCAATTAAAAATAAAAAAGATTTAAGATAAAGTACATTCATTTCATGTAATTTTCTGTTCTTAAAAAATTTGTTGAGGGCTGGAGTGGTGGCTCAGAGGTTACTGCAAATGCTTTGCATGCATGCGTCTGCAGGTTCCAGCCCCAGCACCACTTATGTAGCAAAGTGTCAGAGCAACGAAAGTCAAATGAAAAAATTAAAGAAAATTGAATCTCTCTTTCTCTCTTTCACTGTCCCTCTCTTAAAAAACAAAACACTGTTGTGCAGAAACTTCATTTCATGAAAAACCAGATAAGCATATATGTAAAAGAAAATTTTCGTAATTTTGTAGCTATAATCATTTCTAAAATCATATTAAATGTATAATAGATATGAAATAATGATAAGAATAGAGATAAAACTAAAAACAAGGTAACTTTTTTCTGGTGTCATTCCATAAATAATATTGGTGATGTCAACAATTATACATCCTGAAATATGCTTACATAATTTATGGTTTATAAAATGCTTTTTAAATGGCCCCACATTATTTCAAAACAAACTATCAAAACCTACCAATGGGGGCTGGAGCAGTGGCTCAGTGGTTGCAGCGCTTGCCTGGCGTGCCCAAGCACAGGAGTTCAAACCCCAGAACCACGTACCCAGTGAAGTCTTGGAGCAGCAGAAGGCACATGAAAAACTAAAATAAAAATTGTTTCTCTCTTTCTCTCTCTCTCACTGTCCTTCTCTCTCTCTTAAAAAACAAAAACAAAAGCAAAACAAAACAAAAAAACCTACCAATGCACCCTTAAAACTATGGAGAAAATTTCACTCAAGCAAAATTAATCATTCTTTTGTAGTCCAACACTTGAGTTTATATATTAATGCTATCTGTAATAAGTTTTGTGGGTTTTATATAGTTGTTTAAATAATCCAATATTTAACTTCATTTTAAAATGCATATTAAAAAGAATGGAAGTTTTAGATATACTGAGTTTTTATATTTAAATAACTGGTTAAATAACTGGTTTGTTATAATTCAGTAAATAGTATTTCCCTAGTTGCATATATGGATAATTTACTTTTTCATAAGATAGGCTATAGCCTGATATTTTATAGAATATGATGATGCTATTGAAAGAGATGTTGGACTAAATATTAATGTCAGTTTTAATGCTGGGCTTGTACTCATTGTATGAAGTTTTAAACAGGTTATCTTTTTAAATTTGTTTCTCCATTGGTAAAATGGTAATAATAAAAGCCACTGCATATTGTTATGGATACAAATGTGATAGTGTATTTGATAAAGGGTTTAAATGGAAATTATCAAGCAAATGTAATTTGTAGAATGCTTTGAGTGGAATAGATGCTAATATTTAATACCTATTTCTTCTTCTTTTTTTTTTAAAGAGAGAGGGACAGTGAGAGACAGAGAAAGAGAGAAAAAACTTTATTTAGTTTCTCACATGGCCTTAGTTGTTCCGACACTTAGTTGTGTACGTGGTGCTGGGGTTTGAACCCGGGTCCTCATGCTTGCCAGGCAAGCGCCGAAACCACTGAGCCACCACTCCAGCCCCTAACACCTACTTCTTAAATCTGCAATTTTCAAGTATTTTCATGTACATTTTCCTTTGGTCTTTATAGGGATCCTTATAAGGAGTGAATCTTATTTATTTCACATTGATTGGTGAGAAACAGTGGTTACAAAGCATACAGTAATAAGTACAATTCTCCCAGTAAGTGGCATGTTCCAGACCGCAATATGATCCCCTTTTTATGACTCTGAAAAACTTCCTTGCTTTTTTAGAAAACTAGTCTCTGATCTGAAAAGTGAAAAACAATATTATTATGTTTTTTAAGAGAGAGAGACAGAAAAAGAGAGAAAGAGAATCCATTTTTTTTTATTCAGTTTTTCATGTGGCTTTCGTTGCTCTGAGACCTCATTGTGTATGTAGTACTAGGGTTTGAACTCACATGCTTGAGCATTACAGGGAAGTGCTGTCGTCACTGAGCCACCACTCCAGCCCCTGAAAAAAAATATTATTGAACTGTCTGTTCTGTTTTATACCTTTTATTCTATGTTAAATAAGTAAATGTTCTGATTGCAAGGAATAATAGTTTCTTCCAGTTTGCTCAGGAACATGATGTTATAAGCAGATTTTTATTTTCTTTTACATATCACTTAACTCCCCATTACAAAATATTTCATTATAAAATAGGCAGAGACCAAAGATGGATATAAAATAGATTTCCTCTCAATTTTGCTTCCTCATTTAGAGACAAATTACTTTGACTCTATCTGAAAACATCTCATCATAAGATATCAGGTAAAATGTCACATTTCTTGATTTGGGAATCATTAATAATATTTTTGAAAGTTCACTTTAGACAGGTTCTTCTACTTTTAGGACATTTTTCTTAATGTTATACATATCATTAAACAATTAGAAATACAATTGAAAGAACACCTATGCTCATAATCCCTAGTAAAGGAAGCTAAAATTATACATGTTAAAAATTCCGATCATTCTTCGCTAGTTTATTGATTCAGTAAAGAAACATCATCAAATAAAAGTTAACAAACCTTGTTCTGCATGAAACTGCATTTAAGTCACATAAGGATTTTAAGAATATCTACATATTTTGTAAAAAATTCACAAAATGTAAGCTAATTTAGAGAAAAAATATAGTTAAAGAGCAAAAACTGATACCCCATGTGAGAGCAAATTTCTAACCTAGATTAATATTTGGGCTGATTTCTCTGCATTTAACCATGTACATTTTCTTCTGTATTAAAGTAGTTCCACACTACTTCCCAATACAGAAGTTTCTATCTATTTATTAGTCAATAAAATCTAAGTCCTGAAAGACTGATACAATGTTCACAACTAACATAACTCAGGATATATTACCTCACTTCATAAACTATAATAATCTTACCATTCTTTCAGAGGGAACTTCTAAATTCATTTTTAATCATTTTTAGTATAGGTGTCACATTGAAAATCTGATGAACTACTTGGCCTTGCTCCCAAGATAAATTATATCTGTGCTTAACAAATCCTATTTTGTTTGCATACAGTTGCAGGGAGGTCTTTGAACTGCCTGATATTGTTTAAATTGGTAGATATTTGATATTTAATGTGTAAAAGAAAAAAATATCATACAATTACAAAATCAGATAAATGTCAAACATGAGAACCTGTGAAATGTTCAAATTGCTGTGTTTTGCTGTACTTTCTCTAGTAGAGTTTTCAAAGCACTCAGAAAGTTCTCAGTTCTTTCTAACTTTGTTTTCACAGGCCTCACTGTATTTTGAGGCTCTACAATTTGACTCTGATCTTTGAATGAAAAGATAAATGCCCAGTGCTGGGGAGCTGGTCAGAGACAAATCTTCCAATTTGCTCTTGGAAGGACAGATATTCTTGCAACAAGCCTTAAATGCTTGCTTAAGAAGGACTCGAATGGTTTCTCTCATCTGTTGATGCTACAATTTATGGGGCTGCAGTAGGGCAGACGGCTAACCTAACAAAACTTCAAATTGAATGACTTTCAGAGTAATAGGGGGATGGCTCTCTAGGATGCTTGGAGGTGTAGGGAGGGGGATGGGGAGGGGGAGGGTATATGAAGAACACATAGGAGTCTGGAGATTGGGAAGATGGGGGAACCATCCCAGAAGCCCATGTCATTCCTCCATGAGATACCCATTTAACGCATGAGTTCTTCTGGGGGAAACTGCAACAGGTAAAACCCAAGGTGGTCATCCATGTTTTGGCATTACCCCTGGATAACAAAGTTTATATACATTGATTGCTACTGTTTTGATAATGTTTCTCCCTCAACTGTATCTCTATATATTTCTAATAAAAAAAAAAAAGGACTTGATCATTACTTCTCTACCCACGTTGACTGCATATTCATGTTTTCAGTAAGGTAAGGATAAGTCTTGATATGAAAGAATTACTCAGACTCTCACTTGGTCATGGATTTTAACTTTTCATTCAGAATAACATCAAATTTACTCTAAAAAACTATAGTAAATATTAGAACGTTTTAAAGGTCCCATACAAGCTAATTTTGTTTCCACTTCTATAAGCTACCTCCAATAAATCTGAGTCAGATGAGGTACAATGCTCAAGTGAACAATTTATATATAATCAAGTTTTGGACATCCATGCATAAATTAGTTTTTGCCAATGCTGCAGTGATATTTTCAAATTGATTCACCTTTAAATTTCTAATCACTGCACTTAGTGTCATGCATTAATCAAATCTTTCCTTGCCTTCAAACATAAGGCAAAGAAAAAAAAAAGATTTAAACAAGAAGCATATAGTTTATGTCTTGGAACCCAAGAAAGGCTTTCTAATCAGTCATCTTTGAAAGCAAGGACAGAATTAGATAGAAAAACAGGAGGAGTGGTTGAAAGTCAGTCTAAAAAGGCTTGAAATCCACCTCTTCCTGCTAAATCACTCAACTAGACTCTGTGCTCCAGAATAACAGCTGGAGACAGGAATTTCACTCTCTATAGGTGGATCCTGAAGGAAACAAGATGCAGGGCATGCAGAAGAGCTTAGGCAAAAGGGAGAAAGCTGGGAAACTGAACAAGCATCTGATAAGGAAAGGAGAGATGTATAGCTACTGTTCCACACTTAGTTTCTAGCTAAGCTTATATTGCCCCATGAAGAATGTTGAAAAAATCCCCCTCTACAGGTGCGGGTCATGAAAAAATAAATGCTTACATGGTGATTTCATTTTGGGTTTATCAATTGAAATGTTTGACTCAACAAAGTAACCAACATGAAACCTACTAGTGACAGGTCTCATTCATCCTCAAAAGAGCTTCTTAAATTCCCCTTTCTTCTAAATATTATGGTAATCTTAAGACTTCTACCCTTTCATTAATTCCATACCATTTCCTTGCTCTACATGGTCTTATCAGTAAATATTGCTTTTCTGAAATCTCTGTTTTGGCTGATTTGGCTGGATTTAACCAAAGTGAGGCACTGACCCATGGGATACTATATCTGTAGCTAGCCACCTATTTAAAAGCACTTAAATTATTCCATTTCAAATACTTAAGGTATTTCAGGGCTTTTTTTTAGTAGAATTTGACTAGAACTATGTGAATAAATAGAGAAGGAACATCAGGAAAAAAGAAAAATTCTTGTCATGAAAAATAGATGCAAAAAAGAAGTTCACAGAAAATACAAACAATGAACAAAATAATTCAAGTTACCTATAATTAGTATAATAGGCAAAAGATATTCCATTAATCAAAGAAGATTAAATAATTTGGATTCTGTACACAGAAATTTTAAGAAACAGGAATGTGTTAATTTCTAAAGTATGATTGAAAAGGAAATTAATGAAAATGCTATAAGATCAAAGATGAGGAAATATTACAAGATGTGGAACAAGGCAAAGGCAAAAATATAAGAAGAAAATATATCCATGTTTTAAAATCAAATAAAAGGATGGAGCATAAAACTAGTAGGAGTTCCAGAAATAGATAAAAGGAAAATTGAGGGAAGAAATCAATGAAAGGAACTTATGCAAGCAAATCTTTAATAAATGTAGTGAAGAAGTTTCTAATTTTAAGAATCTACAGCTTACTTAATAACACAAATGAAAAGAAAATCAACATCAAAATAAATTGTTCTGAGGATTTAGTAAAGTATGAATAAAGAAATGGAACAGCTCCTATTCATAAAATCAAAAGTAAGAATATCATCTGCATTTTGCAACAGCTAAGTTAAACTTTAAAAGCAAAATGGGACAAAGCTTTTAAACTGTTGAGGGTAAAGGAGTTCCAACTAAAATCCTGGGTCCAGCAATATTACATGGGAATTGTGTAGGTAAAATTGTATTTGTATAATGTGCAAGGTCTCAAAACATTATTTTCCATATACCTACCGGAATCTACTGTGAAACTGATAAATCAGAGGAATAGTGAGGCAAACATCCATATCTATGCTACATGAAGTCCCAACACATCAGTCACAGGGTAGGCAGGGTGGTCAATCAGTCTATTAGTTTGCCAGTTGGCCCTGAAGCAAGAGGACATTGAGGTCCATGCCTTAGGGGCATCAGTGTCTCAAAACCCAACCAAATAAGTATTAAATCTTTACAAAGAAACATAACAGAAATGGGATTCATGATTGGGGTACTACATTAACAGACAAAAATTCTTAGGTTTTAGAATTACTTGACCTAGGTACTTATTAAAAGGAACTAAATGTATGCATTAGTTATTATTTTACTATGATAGTAATGTATACTATAGTAAGAAACATGAAACCATATGGAACACATATTATATCATATATATAAATTTCTCATAAAATATGTGTGATAACATGTATATAGCATATATAAAAGCATGCTAAACAAAATTTATATTATTTACTAATAGTAGTTCTTGACCTCAACAAATCTTTTATATTTTGATTTTTAAAACATTTAAGTTTTATTTTGTTCTCCCCAGAGAAATAGCATAGCTGATACTACTTTTCTTGAATATATAATCTCTAATTCCCTTTCCAACCCCTAAATTCTATAACTCCATGAATAATTCAAAAGATGAACATTATAAATATAGCTGCTACTAATAAAAATTTCATTTCATCTTAAAATTACAGTGCTTTAAATGTTTCCCCATAATTCAAAATTTAAAAAACGATAATTTCCAGACAAACATAAAATCCATTTCACAAAGAAAAAGATTTTCAATAATATGCTAAAATGAATAGCTTTTAGCAAACACTTCTGCATACTTAGATTCAATAATTAGATTTACGTTTATAGTTTCTAAAAAGGAAGGTAATAAATATTCAAAATATATATATAGAATTCAGAAAGCTTCTACTGAAGGAATAGCATCCTTTAACAACCGAAAACTATAAACACAATCTAATAGAAAAATCCACTACTTTTATTCTATTTGTGTAGACTATTAAATGTGACTATTTCACTTGTTCTCCATGTTAAATGTGCTCTTAATTTCACACATATTCTTTTTAACACTGTCTTTTCATAACCATCATCTTACTTATTATGATAGAATCATAATTTAAAAAATGTGCACCTAAAACTCTGCCATAGCACTTTGTTATAAAAATAGATGGTGACACAAATTTTCTGTAGTATTTTCTCTGAGCTAAAAGATAACAACATATTCTCATACTCACCACCTCACGATTATAGTCTCAGACGTTCTTCATTCCAAGATGGACATATTATAATGCAGTTTCTGTGTGTTGTTTAATTATTTTCAAAATACTCTTTATTACACAGAGGAAGACATGATACCCTATTTTCTGTAACTTATGTAACAAATGAACATGTGCAGTCAATATTCTTAATATCCACTGTGAGAGAACATTTTATCAGAATATGGTAAAATTAATTTATTTGAATCAATTGATGCTTGATTATAAAATTTAAAAGGATATTATTTAAGTAGTTTTTATTAATTAAAATTTTAGGCCTAATGACACATGTTGCTCGGGATATTTGATGTATGGTTTGGAGGAAAGGGTTCAGCTCAAAATTTGTTTTGTAATTCAATATTTTTGATGTTAGAAGTGTGACATGACGGGAAGGCAATGGATTTGGTGGAAAGCAACTGGAGAATCATAACGTATGAAGATACCTGTTCCTGTAACAGGTATTGGCTGATAGATTTTCTAATTTCTAAGGCATAATGGAGATCATATAATATGAGAAGATATCATTGACAGATTCTGTTTACCTGGTATTCCTAGTTTTATTTGGCCCTAGAAGTTGTTAATGGAGACATTACCAATGCGCATGTATAAATAATTAAAATATTTAACATGTAATGTAGTTCCTATATTTGCTAAAACTGACTGAGGCACTAAAATAATGGGTTCTAATAAAGGTTCTATGGCTAGCTTACTTGATTAAAGAAAATCCCATGATATCTCTTTTATCATTATACTTTACAAATAAAATCTAAAGCCAACTTATTGTGTTTGAGAAATGCTCCACTTCTTTTGACCAGATAGGATGAATATCTTCATTTTCTTTAAAAGTCATGAGTGAGCACTGATATTAATAAGTCCATGAGGAAGTAAAAATGCAATAAATAAAACATATGTATATATATATTTGTATAAAATATGTATCTATAAATATGGACACATATTTATGTATGTATATTTATTTATACATATTTACATATATACATAGTTTTCTATTCATAGCAAATCTACTAAGATTTACAAAAATTTACTAAAGTGTGGCACTTCAAATGAAATAATGAGGAACAATACTATAAACAATTTACAGAGAATTTATCTTCTAAATGGCAATTATTTGAACATACATAAATGCTAGTATAATTTAAAAATATGTTTTATACTACATTTCTTTAACGAAAACAAAACTCCATTAATATAGTTTTTTGCTCTTTTATATTACATGTGTAGTTCGATAATTTAGTTGTTACAATAGTCTATCTAAAGTCAAACAAGAGAAAATGTTATGAAATGACTGATAAGTTTGTGGATGCTGCTATAATTCTCATGTTGAATTAGGAAGAATAATGATATTAACTGAGATAATATGAACTCAATTAACAAATAATTTGAACCAAGAGGAGGAGAAAAAAAGGTAGAAGAGCGCTGTGATAACTTGCATAGCAAAGTGTTTCTTAGACCATAGGGAACATACATATGTAAAGAAAAAATATGCAATTGTGATGTGTTTATTAAAAGACTAGTAATAATCAATATAACTAACTATAAATTTAAATATTTGCTATCAGGCCATTGTATTTCCAATTTGGTAACAAAATGCATCAAATGATAATATCTGGACATTATAGAATTATGAAGGTAAAGTAAATATAATACTTGTACTTAGCAAAAATAAAGTTCATTTCACAAGAAGGACAGGCAGACAATACAAAGCACTAAGTTCATATTGTAAAACTGTGTATGTTATGTTACAGAATGAGGACTCATTTAAGATTCATGGCCTACTAAAAGCTAGTAAACAGAAGTGTAAGATTTATAATTCTAGACATTGCTCATCTCTTAAATGCTCACTGGTATAGAAGCGTAGGGAAAAAAAGCAATGACACACAGACTAATAAGGCAGAAACACAAGGTCAAATCTGAAAGGAGGGAAAATGGAAAGCATAACTCCAAGGAGCTGAAGCAGCTGAAAAGAAAGAGGGGTACCAGAGTAGTTTATATAAGTGTTAACACTAAAATAAATAAACAATTCATATATAGATAAATAAAAAAACACAAACATGAATATATAACAAAGATGAGAAAAGAAGTCTAGAAGATGTAAACATTAAATATAGAATAAGAAGCTATGGACTGGATTCTAATGAAAATAATTACACTTACAAAATAGAATGATGTGTTTGTATATATATGAATATGTATATATGCACACATATATAAGTGTATTTGCTCAAAATTTTAAGATATAGAGTACATATGTGCATGAGCTTATATATGCTTACATATTTATATCTACATACACATATAAGTAGATATTGATATATTCATAAAATATCAGAAGATAGTAATACACATATATACATGAGCATGTAAGCATTATTTGCACATGCATACATGTACAAATACACATAATTTGCATTTGTGGGCATATACCCACAAAATCTAGTTTTATAAATAATAATTACTACCAAATTCTACTCCATGAGTTCTGAGACCTTGTCCTCGTTACACACATTCTGAAGCATGCAGTATTACATATGGGCTTATTATGCAAAACTTTACTTTTATTATTTCTCCCTGAAAATAATTATGATTGTAGAATATGAGTGGATTGCTATCAGGGGAGTGGTCCTGGAAAGTTAGTGAAATTATTTACCTAAAGAAAAATGTGGACATATGGCTTATTCAAATACGTGAAAAATTATCCAGGGAGACAAGAGATTAGCTTTTAAATCTATGACTTCCAAAACAATAGGATAGTTAGCTGTAGGGCAAGCCCTATGAAATTAATATAGACTCAATTTAAAGAAAAAAATTCTGTAGGCACACATAAACCAGGATGAATGTGCTGCATAGGAATATCGTAAGCCAACAGGCAAATCACCATCATTACATGTACACCACAAAATTATTATGTTGAGTGAAATATGACTGGGAGAGAAAAAGAAGTACTGCGTGATCTTACTTAATGGCAAGTATCACAGATTGGGGAGTTTAGGGCAGAGCAAGAAATGGAAAACAGTGATAAATGGATTAAGTTAGCTGTTTGATATCAGTAACAAGTTCTGACGTGCTATTTCACAGTATGTTGCTTGCAGAAAACAATAATGTACTGCATTTTTCAAAAGCTACAATAAAGGGTTATAAAAGCTTTTGACAATAAAGAACTGATAAATATTTGATGAACAAGTTATGTTTATCCTTATTGAAACATTATAAAATATATGTATAGAAACATCACATTAATCCACTAACACATATTAACTTTTATATTCTATGTATGCTAAAAATAAATTTTGAATAATAAGTAAATTAAAATAAAACCAAAATCCAATATTAGGGCAGTAAAATCACATTTTCTAAATGATAGCAAAATGAATGATAACACATATTTAACTGAACAGATAAAAATACATTAGACTAAATATATTTGATACCACCTTTGACCTATATGGAATCTATGAGGACATGAAGGTAATCTATACATATTCCAGCAAAGAGATAAAATATGAAGGTTAAAAAAATTAGAGCAAGTGGCTGTCCAGTTTGTCCAACACCATTTGTTGAAGAGGCTGTCTCCCCTCCATGTAATATTTTGTGCCCCCTTTGTCAAAAATCAGATGTTTAAAAATTTGAGAGTTTGTTTCAGGGTCTTCTATCCTATTCCATTGGTCTTATTTCCTATCTTGATACCAGTACCATGCTGTCTTTGTTACTGTGGCTCTATAGTATAGTTTTAAATCTGGTATGGCAAAACCACCTGTTTCATCTTTCTTGCTTAGTAGTGTTTTGGCAAGTCTAGGTTTCTTATTGTTCCAAATGAATTTGAGAATTTCTTTTTCTATGTCAGTAAAGAATGACATAGGTATCTTTATGGGGATAGCATTAAATCTGTATAAAGCTTTCGGAAGAATGGCCATTTTTATTATATTAATTCTGCCTAACCGGGCGCATGGAACATCTTTCTATCTTCTTAGATCGTCTTGGATTTCATTCTTCAATGACTGATAATTTTCGTTGAAGAGATCTTTGATTTCCCTAAGGTTAATTCTCAAGTTTTTTTTTTTTTGAAGCTATTTTGAAAGGAACTGATTTCCTGACTTCTTCATCAGTCCTATTATTATTAGTGTACAGAAAAGCTATTGATTTATGTGTGTTGATCTTGTATCCTGCCACTTTGCTAAATCTATTTATGAGTTCAAGCAGTTAATTGATGGAGGTTTTTGGATCTTCCAAATACAGGATCATATCATCAGCAAAAAGAGAGAGTTTGACTTCCTCTCTTCCTAATTTATCCCTTTGATTTCTTTCTCTTGCCTAATTGCTCCAGCTAGGGTCTGGCCATTGAAAAAGGTGGTCTTTTTTCATGTGTTAAATCCAGATAAGGTGTAATGTTATACAACCTAATACATTTTTAGAGGTATTGTGGGAAGGGGAGGGGAGGGATAAGGGTGGGTAATTGGGGCCTCTCCTGGGAGTAAATCTAATATCCAGAATCTATTCACATTTTATATTATTTTGTTAAAAACTTGTATGGTTGTTCAATGATAAATTTTTCAATAAAAAAAGAAAGATAAAAAATAAATATAGAGGAAAAAATTTTTAAAAAAATACTAGACCTAGGGTCTACTTTCAGTCCCAGCACATACTAATTCTGGGACTACTGATTTGTTTACCTTTTCTGATCTTCAGTTTTCTTTTCTGTACATGTTTATTTCATTCATTATGCTCTACCATATGTTACTGTATGTATATGCTACCTTTTAGGCTCAATTTTAAGAGTGTGAGTTAAAGCAGTAGCCCAAAAATAAAGTTATTTTCTTTAGGGAGCATAAAAATTTAGAACAAGACATGAGGCAAGCATACAGGACACCGTGTAGGCCTAATGGAATAAGTAGCTCACCAAGACACATTATATTCAGAATGTATAAGAGGGAAATCAAGGAAAGAATATTAAAAGTTGCAATAGAGAAATGCCAAAACACATTCAGAGGCAAAACAATAAGGATTACCTCTTCCTTTAAAACTCAGCCTCAAGAAGTAAGAAGATCCTGAAAGTAGATATTTTAATATCTTATTTCCCATAACCTGCAACCAAGATTATTATATCCAGCAAAACTCAGCTTCAAATTAAAATGGGAAATAAGAACATTTCACAATAAGTTTGAACTTACATCATTCCTGAACAGAAAACCAGCATTACAAAGAATTCTCAAAGATAAACTCCAGGTAGAAGAACAATAAAACAATCCTAAAAATCCTCAAAGTTGAAATTCAATAAAAATGCATGCTACCAAAGGACAACCAAGAAAGCACAGAACTCACTAATAAAACACAATGAATATGAACCACAACCAAGTAACTATCTTAACACTGAATGTGAAAGGTGTAAATGCACCAATTGAAATACACAGACTAGGGGCTAGAGTTGTGGCTCCGTGGTTATGGCACTTGCCTGGCATGCATGAGAACCCAAGTTCAAACCCCATCACCACATACACCACATACACAACTAATTATTGAAGCAAAGAAAGGAATATGAAAAAAGTAAATAAAGTTGTTTCTCTTTTTCTCTCTCTCTTCACTGTTCCTCTTTCTTTAAAAAATAAAAATTAAAAAATACAATACACAGACTAATAGATTGGATTAAAAAATGAATTAAACAATATGCTGATAACAGGAGAATCATCTTACAGCCAAGCACATCCACAGATAAAGGGTGAAAGGATGGAAAAAAAAATATACCAGGTTTACAGCCCAAGAAAACAAGCTGGTATCACAATCCTAATATCCAACAAAGTAGATTTCAATAATAAACTAATCAGAAGAGATAAAGAAGGCCACTAAATCCTAGTGAAAGGAACTATAAAACAACAGAAAGATATAACCATAGTAAATATATGCTCTCCAAACAACAATGCTCCCAACAATGTGGAACAACTACTCCATGACATAAAGCTACTTGTGGACCTCAATGTGATTATATATGGAATCTTTAATACGCCTCCATCAACAATAGACAGATTTTCAAAACAAAAAAACAATAGAGATCTCCAGCCTAAACAACTCCATAAATCAAATGCACTTAGCATACATCTACAGAATATTCCACCCCAAATTGGCCAAGTTTACCTTCTTTTCAGCAGCACACGGATTTTTCTCCAAAATAGATCATATTCTAGATCACAAAGGAAATCTCAGCAAATATAAAAAAGTAGAAATTACTCCATGTATCCTCTCAGAACCTGATGCTATGACAGCACCAATTAACAACAAAATTATAACAGAAAGTACATGTATACATGGAGATTAAATAAGATTCTATTAAAGGAAAAATCTATCCAAGAAGATAGGAGAGCAGAAATCAAGAAATTTCTAGAAGACATGGAAATGGGGACTCAATGTGTAGAAACCTCTGGGACAGTATAAAAGCATTCTTAAGAGGAAAATTCATAGTACTGAGTGCCTACAATTAAAAAAAAAATGAAAGATCATGAATAAATAATCTTATGCTCCACCTCAAATCCCTACAAAAGGAAGAACAATCTAACCGCAAATGCAAGAGAGTGCACAAACTATTCAGGATCAGAGCTGAAATCAATGAATAGAAGATTAAAAAAATTAAAAAACAGAGCAGGTTCTTCTAAAAGCTAAATAAATTGACAGACCCCTAGCCAATCTCATTAAAAACAAGGAAGGAAATGAAGTAAATAAACAAAATCACAATAAAAAAAAACACAGTGATCACCACCAAAATTCAATGGATTATCAGAAACTATTTTGAAAAACTATACTCGTCTAAATTAGAAATTTCTAGATATATTCATCCCCAAATTAACAAAGAACAATAGTAAAGCCTAAACAGTCCAATAACAGTTCTTCCAAAGAAGAAAAGTCCAGGACCTGATAGATTCCCTGCTGAATTTTACCACACATACTTAGGAAGAGCTAACACTTCTTATCAAGCTATTCCAAGAATTTGAAAAACAGGGAACTCTCCCAAACAGTTTTTATGAGACACCCATAACTCTTACACCAAAAACCAACAAAATCATATCAAAAATGAAAACAATAGGTCAATATCCTTTATGAACATTATTGCAAAAATCCTTAATAAAGTTCTAGCAAACTGCATTAAAAAAATCAAGAGAATAATTCATCCTGATCAAGTGAACTTCATTCCAGGGATACAAGGCTTGTTCAACATATGCAAATTAATAAATGTAATTTATTACTTATACAGTATTGAGGACAAAAAGTATATGATCATGTCAATTGATGCAGAAAAGTCCTTTGATAAAATCCAGCATCCATTTATGCTCAAAAGTCTGGAGAAGATAGGGATCAAAGGAACTTAACTATGTAAAGGCCATATATGACAAACCCTCAGCTAGTATAATACTAAATGGAGAAAAGCTGAAAGAATTTCAACTAAACTCAGGAATGAGAAAAGGCTGCACGCTCTCACCACTTTTATTCAATATAGTCCTTGAAATCCTAGCTGGAACAATCAGGCAGTGGAAGGAAATTAAAGGGATAAGAACATGAAGAGAGGAATTCAAACTATCCCTGATGACATGATGCTGTACCTGAAAGATCCAAATATCTCCACCAGAAAACTTTCTGCGCTTTTAAATAGATTTTGCAAAGTGGTAGGCTACGAGATCAACACTCATAAATCAATAGCTTTTCTATATGTTAACAAAAATAATAGGGCAGAGAAGAAATCAAGAAATCAGTGCCATTCACAATATCCTCAAAAAGAATAAAATACTTGAGAATTAATCTAACAAGAGAGGTAAAAGACCTCTACAATGAAAATTATTAAACATTGAAGAAAGCAATTGAAGAAGACCTGACAAGATGGAAAGATGTACCATATTCTTGGATAGGCAAAATCAATATAATTAAAATGGCCAATCTGAAAAACAGTGCTATACAGATTCAATGCAATCCCCATCAAGATACTAATGTCATTCTTTACAGATATACGAAAAACAATTCTCAAATTATTTGGAAAAACAAAAAACCCAGAATAACCAAATCATTACTAAGCAAGAAAGACAAAACACTTGGTTTTGCAATACCAGATCTAAAAATATACTAAGTCTGTAAAAACAAAGCAGCATGGTACTGGTATAAAAATAGGAATGAAGACCAATGTAATGCAATAGAAGACCCTAAGACAAATCCACAAACCTTCAAACATATCATATTTCACAAAGGGGGCCAAAATATAACATGGAGGAATGACAGCCTATTCAACAAAATGGTGCTGTAGAAATTGGACAGCCATTTGCAGGAAGTTGAAATTAGCTACTTATCTCTTACCTTGCACAAAAATCAAATAGAAATTGATCAAAGAATTAGGAATTAAATCAGCTACCATACACTGTCAGATGAAAAATTTGGAGCCACAACCCAGCTTATGGGAGTAGGCAACAACTTTCTTAATAAGTCTCCCAAATTGAAAGAATGAAAATCAAGAATTAGTGAATGGGATATCCTTAAATTACAAACATTTGTCTCAGCCAAGAAATTGGTCAAATCTGTTAAGAGAGAATCTATAGAATCGGAGATATTCACAACCTGTGATTTCTCTGATCAAAAACTAATATTCAAAGTTTACAACGTACTCAAAATTCAATATCAAAACCACAAACAATCCAATCAATAAATGGGCCAGAGAGCTGAATGGAAACTTCTCAACATAAGAAATCTAGCAGAACAATAAATACAAGAGAAATTGTTCTAAATCACTATTAATCAGAGAAATGCAAATCAAAACTACATTAAGATTACACTCCAGTCAGATTAGCAAAGTTAAAGATTATAAGCAATAACAAATGCTGGAGGGGCTGTTAGGAAATAGGAATGCAAGCACACTTTCTGTGGAAACACAGACTGGTACAGCTGCTCTGGAAAGTAGTATAGAGACTCCTCAATGTTTTAGGGATAGATACACCAATTGACTCAGTTGTCTCTCTTCAGGATTATTTTCCCAGAGGAGTTAGAATTAGCACGTTACAGTGACATAGCAAAACCTATATTCACAGCAGCTCAATTTAAAATAGCTAAATTATGGAATCAACCTAGATGTCCATCACTGGATGAATGGACCCAAAATCTCTGATATATATACAATTGAGTTCTACTCAGCTATTAGAAAAGGTGATATTATAGCCTTTGAAGGTAAATGGATGGCAATGAAATATACATGCTGAGTGATATTTGCCAAACCCAGAGACTCAAGGGTCAAATATTTTTCCTCATTTGTGAAGTTAGAGACAAACCCCATCTTTGGTGAAAGGAATTCATGCTCTTGTAATAGACACACCAAAAGCATAAAAACACATAATCTAGGGGAACTATAGACATAGAGGTAGGAATGGAAGGGGTCGGTTGGGGGGGTAAGGGAGAGGGAGGGAGGGAAAATAGGGAGGGATCTAGGGAGACAATCAACAATGTAACATACTCTTTACCCTCCAGAGAAACCAAAAAAGATTTATTAATTCAGTCATTTAGTTCGGGAAAATTAAATATATATATATATATATGTATATATACATATGTGTGTATACATATGTGTATATATATATATGTATATATACATATGTGTGTATACATATGTGTATATATATATGTCTATATACACACACACGCAGGTATATATGTATATACACACACACAAATACATTGTTAACTGTTATAGGTGGGAGATAGAGAAGAATCAAGAGAATGGCATGTTGGCGATGTGGGGTGACTCTTGATTAGTATCAAATGCATATCATATTGTAACTTCATATGCATTTATGATTATACAACAACTCAACTCTTTAATAAAAAAATTAGAGCAAGAACATAAAAAGCTGTGCATTGCAGAGGAAACAACATTATACAGTTTTCTAAAATTATTCAGGTTAGTCATTAAATTAAAAAAAAATAAGAAAACAATAAAATTTACCAAGAATCAATAAGTGCAGGGGTTTCCCATTATAAAGCTTCTGCACGGTGAAAAATAATTAGACCATAAATAGACAACTTAATGGGAGAAAACATTTGCTGGCTACTCCTCCAAAATGGAATTACTATCCAGAATATGTAAATAGATCAAAAACATATTATAACTGAAAAATAAAAAAAAGTAAAAAGCCCAGAATGGACAAAAGACCTAAACAGAAATCTCTGAAATGAAGAACTGCAAACAGACAATGAATGTATGAAAAAATGTTCAACATCCTTTATCATCAAGAAAATACAAATTCAAACTATATTGCAATTTTATCTAACTCTAGTTTGAATGTCAATCATCCAGAAAACAAATAATACTGAATGCTGGCAAAGAATGTAAGGAAAAGGTGCACTCATACATTTTTGGTAGGATGGCAAATTAGTTCAACCACTTTGGTAAGCAATATGGATATTTCTCAAAATCCAGGAATAGAAACACCATATGACCCAGCTATGACAGTCCTTGGTATTTATCCAAAATATTAAAATTAATGTACTATAGTTTTGCAGGCACACCAAAACATAGCATCACAATTCACAAATAGCCAAATATGGTATCATCTGAAAAGCCCATCAACAGTTAAATGGATAAAGAAAATGTGGTATGTATACAGAATTAAGTTTAACCAGCCATAAAGAAGAACAAAATTATGGCATTTTATGGTAAATTGATAGAACAGTAGAACATCATATTAGGTGAAGTAAGCCAGACTCAGAAAGTCAAGGGTCAAATATTTTTCTCATGTGTGAAAGCTAGTCCAAATTAAGGGGAAACAAAAAGGTATTTATGTGTGGTGGAAATCCCATGAAAATAGAGTGGAAATGAGTTGAGTAGAGGAAGAGAGTAGAGGAGGAGGTAGGGGGGATCAGAATGGGGATATACTGAGGAATAAAGCTGACCAAAATATGCAGCCTGAAATAGATTCTGATTAATTAGGATGTGTAATACAAGTTCTAGAACAATCAGTAATAAAATAACAGGAAATATCTAATTTGAAAATCATACACAACAATAAAGAGGTCCATTCTCTAAGAATACAGAGCAATCCTTAATAGAAATGCATGTAATAATGAAACATCAAAACTGATAATGAAGTAGATAAAACCAATACTATAGTTAGAGAGTTTCATACCCTTCTATAAATAATTGTCAGATTCAGTAGGAAGAACATCAATAAAAATATAGTGGATCTGAACAGAACATTAATAAATCAATAAATTATACATTGTAGACATCTATACATTATTTGATTCAACAATGTTAGCATACACATCATTCTCAAACTCATATTGAACATTTATTAATATCCTCATCTGGGCCATAAAACACACCTTAATGATTTTTGTATTGTAGTGTTTTTTTTTGTTTTATTTTTTTGCTATTTATTTACTTACTTACTTATTTATTTATTTATTTTTACCTACATCCCAGCCCTTGTTATTTTTTAGGACAGTCTTTCTATAAGTTGCTCAGAGTCTTCCCAAGTTCCTGATGCATGCCTTGAACATGTGATCCTCCTCCCTCAGGCTCTTAAGTCACTGCAGTTACAGGGATGTTAATTAAAAAAAAAATCAAACAGAAATCATACAAAATATTTTCTTAGACCGCAATTAATTTAAATAAAAAATTTAAAACAAAAATACTAGAAAACTCCAAAGTACTTTAGTGTTAAGTGACATAATTCTGAGCAGCACACAGATCAAAAAAGTAGTCTCAAGAGAGACTATAAATAATTGTAACTAATAAAAATGAAAATACAACTTTCCAAAATTTGTTGGATATCTTAAATGTAAAGCTTAGAGGAAACTTTATATCACTGAATGTTTAGTGTTAGGAAAGGAAAAACATCTATAATCAGTCCTTTTCAGCTTTCACATGGGAGCTGAGAAAAGAAAAGCAACTTAAGTCTAAAGTAAACAAAAAGAGAAATAAAACAAAGGGACAATTAATAAAATTGAAAATAAGTCAATAAAAAATCAATAATATAATAATACTAAAAAATGGTTCATGTGGAGATTAACAAAGCTGATAATCTTAGCTAGATTAGATACGAGGAAAAAGTTAAGAAATACAAATTGCTAATATGAGACAGGCCATCCACATAGATTTCATAGATGAAAAATAATCAAAACCAATTTTAAGAGTCTGTGTCTACAAATTTGATAATCTGGATAAAATTAACTAATTTCTTGAAACAGCAGTCTAATAGGAGAGGAAATATATGATCTAAATAGAGCTAAATCTATTAAAGAAATACAATCAAAATAGGAAGCACCAGGCCTAAATGAGTTATAACTGAATTATGACAAACATTTAAGGAATAAATTGATTCTGTGTGATTTTTTCCAGCAAACAAAAGCCAAAGTAAAAATCTTCAGAAAAAAATTACCATTGATTCTGAGCATTTATAAAAATATACTACCAAATAAGGAAGGATAGATTTACAAAATCTGTTCAATATTTGAAAATCAATTCATTTACCAAATTGCATCAATGAATTATAAGAAATATCTTATATCAATAGATGAACTTTAAATATAAGTGTATTAGGGTTACCTAGAGAAGAGAACCAATAGTGTGCATACAAAATTATAAAAGGGGATTTATTCAGTAGACTTGTCCATGGTGAGCTATCCCCTTCTTTCATTATTTTATCTTTGTAGGCCCCCAGCCTCGAAGCATGCACATTCTGGATGGGTTCCCTCACCCCTCAATTAGCAGGCACACATGCAACCTTTTTTGAAAACACCCTCTCTGGCATACCTAGAAGGGTACCTTATCAATTTTCCAGGAATGTCAGTTCAGTCAAGTTGAAAACCAATGTTAACCACCACATGATTTAAGGGAATCATATGATCTCATTGATATTACATATCCAAGACACAAAGTAGACTAGTGGTTTTCTAGATCTTCAAAAAGGATGGAATGGGAAGTGACTGTTAATTGGTATGGAGTTTCTTTTGGAAGGGATGAAAATGTTCTAAAATTATAGTGTGGTAATGTTTACACAAATGTATAAATATATTTAAAATTAAAAGTAATTTTAGATTTTAAATGAAAGAATTGTATGATATATGAATTACATCTAAATCAAACTCTTAAAAATTATTAGAAGACTGCATATTTCATTAATTTTTTTGAAGACACTGTTTTTTGATTCATTTGGTTTCTTTTTTGCCCATTTTAATTTGTTTTATCTGAGAGAAACAGTTTAAATGATGATATATTTACTTTTACTCAGGATTTCAGGTATTTTAGTCCATGGTCACTTAGCCATGTTGCTTTGGGCCTTTGATGACACAAACATAATGATGGGATGAGGGAGAAATTAATTGATTCAAGGGCTGGTGAAAAAATATATCCCTCAAGGATACAGTCCTAGTCATCCACTTGTTTCAACTAGGCCCTAATCCTAAAATTTTTGACCACCTCCCAATAGTGTCACCAGTTGGGGACCAAGTCTTCAAAGCAGAACTTTAGGGGGGCCACTCCAGATCCAAACCATACCATCAAGTACATGAACAATTTTTTTTTTTTATGAATAATCCTTGGAAATCACACTATGTAATGAAATCACATTAAAACACCACTTGAAAAAAAACATTTTGGGACAATCTTCATAAATAATACAAAGTCATCATAGATAATTCTATCAAGAATATAATTGTATAATCAGAAACATAGAGATATAAAAGTATAATTTCTTGATTATATAAAAAAGCCATTATAGACTGAATTGACAGGATAGGAAGTCTCCTATTCCTGAAAATAACAGATATGCACTTTTCTCATAATATTTAGAAACTTGGCAAAAATTTAAAAAGTGCCTTCTATACCCCAGGGAGTTTGTTCCAGCAGTAGGGGCATCAATTGAGATCTAAAATTGGTTCAGAGAATAGTGTCAGGTTTGTCAATCATTAGTCTTCCAGATATCTAAAAATAATTCAATTCATGGAGTCCAGATGAACACCATGGCAGAAATTCAGATGCATTTATGTATATATAGTGAACATATTTAATGTAAGCACACAGAAAATGGATAGCAATTCCAGTTATTTTATACACATTTTAATTAGACAATAAAATTAGCACATTTAATCACAATATGTGAATTTCAAGAAGGCACTGTTTGCTGTTTTTCTAAGGTTTGATTTTCTTTTACATGTTATCTAAAAAATTGAAATCTTACATACTGTTATTTTAATTTTTATATATTTATTGTACATTTCTTTTAATAAAAATTCTTGATTAAGTAAAACTTTAGGACAAGTTCTTACTCAATTTCCAATAAGATTTTGACTTGCCAGAGGAAGGGGGTAACTTGAATACTACTATTCCATAAAAGAATTCCTGTTTGGATGATCAAGAATCATACACAATGATTGTAATGTCTGACAATGTTATCTGAACTAAACCAGGGAAAGCAGTATTGAGATTAAGAATGTTTACAAACTGAGCTAATGTAGGCAGTACCTATATTTTATGTGACAAAAAGGGAGTGACAAAAAATATTTTGTGTTTGTCTAATGTTTGCCTAACGGGATAAAACATTAAAATGCCATAAAATAGGGGACAGTGAAATGCATATAGTTATAGTAAATATTTCCCAGAGTGAAGAATTTAAAATATCAAAATTTAGAAACATCTGATTTCCTTGTACTAATATCTTAAAAGGCTGCTTACATTATTTTCCCTATTTAATATGCTTTAATACCTTGGCCAAAGTCCAACATTCATATATATAGTACTGTTACAAGTTAGTCAAGAAATGAATGGAGTCAACTCTAAAATTTGACCTTTTTTTTTTTTTTTTTTTTTAAGGAGAGAGGGACAGTGAGAGAGACAGAGAAAGAGAGAAAAACTTTATTTAGTTTTTCACATGGCCTTAGTTGCTCCAACACTTAGTTGTGTACGTGGTGCTGGGGTTTGAATCTGGGTCCTCATGCTTGCCAGGCAAGCGCCGAAACCACTGAGCCACCGCTCTAGCCCTAAAATTTGGCCTTAAAAGAAGAAAATGTTGGAAATGTGCAATAGCCAGAATCAGATTTATGAGATGAATGCAATAAAACAAATGTAAAAATTTTCTTAGAATGTGATATGGCCTATCTCACTAGAAGACATCAGAAAACATAAACACTAAAAGTAGCAAGAAATAAAAACATAGTTTAAAAGAAAAAGAATTTAAAGGGAATGTGTGGCTAATGATTAACTTTAAAAAATAAAAACAAAAAGCTAAGGAACTTTCATTTCAAATATGAGAAACTTGGAATGAATCATCCTGCGTGACTGAATAGTAACAGAAACACTTAAAGAATTTTGTTGAGCAGGCTCTCGAATTTAAGGGCCAGTTTCCAAAGCTGTGGATTTTTGCTCATGTTCTGTACTCGAAGAGGTTGTTTTACATATTAAATATCTGTTAAGAAAGTATTCCTCCTCCTCCTCCTCCTCCTCCTCTTTCTTCTTCTTCTTATTTTTCACCCCTGGGGATTGAAGCCAGTGGCATTTAACCACTGAGCCACATTCCCAACACTTTTTATTTTCTATTTTGTGAAAGGTTCTGCCTAAGTTACTTATGGCCTTGCTAAGTCCCTGATACTTGTTTTGAACTTGCAATCCTCCTGCCTCAACTTCCAGGGTTGCTATGATTACAGTTGTGTGCTACTTTGCTGGGGAAGAGCTAAAAAAAAATGTAATTCAGATTTATTTTAATCAAATGAAAATAAAGCTAAAATTACATAAGTATGCATGGAGCGCTTCAGATACCAAATACTGTTTGGTGCATTTAATTATTTATTACAAAAAAAGGTAATAAAAATAAGTATGCATAGTGTGCTCCACACTATACAAAAATGAATGTCAGACTTAGAATGTCACTCACATATTAAACAACAAATACACGTCTGCTATTTTTTAAAAGAAAATCTAATATCATTTATCAGAGAATGGGAATGGGGCAACAGGAAGACATAAAAATAAAGGAAAAAGAGACACAAAAAACTGAAAACTCTCAGTGATTTATGCAAAGTCAACTAAAAGTGATCCAAGATCAAGTACCTTTCACAAAATTTCAAATTATAATGAAAGAAATTTTACAAGCAATCTGAAAACAAATAAAAATAAATAACTGAAAAAATGTGATGATCAAACTCACAAAATGTTTAATACAGGGAAATAAGTATCATGCAGGACTTCGGACTCTTATTCATAACAAAATGCAATGAGCATTCACTGTAAATTATTAATGTTCAATGTTTAGTTCCAACATTTTTCTCAAATAAATAAGATTCGGTTTAGCTATTCAGGCATTTGAAATACATCTAATATATGAGTGCCTAAAGAATTTTTTTCTAGAAATTTGTGTTATTATGATGAAAACTGAGCTATTTCAAAAATTGAAGCAAACTTATAATTCAAGTACTGAGAAGTCAGATGTTCAAATACCAACAAAGTGTGAATGACCTTTGTTTTTACCATGAGAATAATTCTTAACATAAATATAATTTCTGCAAAGTGTGATTGACAAAATAAAAATGATACAAAAAGAAACAACACTCTGTACATACTAAATCTATATGTTTTCATTAATGAGAATTTAAATGTTCGCATACAATGTGTGATTATTTGTGATCATCACGTAGACTAATATTCTTTGATTAAAGTCAGATTTTCTAAAAATTTATAAAATGTGTATGAGAAAAAGCAGAAAATTTTGTATACGCATAGCATATTTGACACGTTTCACGCAAAAATGTGTGATCTAAGTATGCATTATGGTAACTTTTTAAGAATTATAATTTGATTCATTTTTTCTTTACCTTTTGTATTTTTTAATTTCCTTAAGTATTTTGCTTACAATAAAACATCCAGTAGATTAACCAAAAAATAAAAATATTGAAAGATTGTCTAAAAGTCTATGTTTGAATATCTTAAATGAGAGGTTGAATCAGCAATTTACTGAATATTATACAAACAGCAATTATTTACTTTCAAAGAGGGTTACTTGACTGTAGGTATGACTTAAGAAGAAAAATCTGTATTTCATAAAATTTATAATAGTGAATCATAGAAAATATTTAGAAGACAATGCCAGTTTCAGTAAAGGTAATTTAAGGCTTGAAGCCTCCTGTAGTAATGGCAATAAAAATAAGAGATCAAAATTGAAGGACGGTGAAGCAGTAGAATTGCCAGAAATTGACACTCAGTTATGTAAGGGTTGGAGGTTGAGTAAGAGGGCAAAGAGGACTGAGAGGTTTGGATTCTGGTGACAAAAGAATGGCAATGATATTAATAAAAATCAGGAGTAGGAGAGACAGACACAAAGGTAAAAGTTGAAGAGATGAAATACTGAAAACTGTAACAATGTAAACTGTCACCAGGTCTATCTTAAAATCAAATCAAATGAAATCTAAATACAGTTAATATAGATTAAATGAAATTTTTAAGACTTGTTTTGACAGTGTGGGAAAAAAGTAGAAATAATTACTGAGGTCTGTGACAAGTTCCTGAGATCTGAAAACCTCAGAACATATTTCTTAACCACATGAACTATTGTATTTCCTACCGTCTCTTATGTTTAAAAATTGCATTTTTTCCACACCAAGAATAAAAAGGAGACTGTCAATGCAGTGTGTGCTCATTAGTTGAGTTTATTATAAAAATACTGCTTTCATCAGTGAATAAATTCTTCAAGAATTCAGTGCCATTTGTACTGTTATTGATCTTAATTATGAACTCATACTTTAAGACTTAAGAAAAAATCATCTGCCACTCAGGTGATTAATTATGAAATAATTAAAAGTTTATAAATATTCTAAGTATGCAAAATTCATCATCAGAGTCATCAGAAAGTTTTCAAGTACTCATACTTTGCATTGCAGTGGATATAAGTTAAAAATAATCTAGAACTTCATGATTTGTAGCTGACTAGCCTAGCAGTAATGAAAATACAAGCCTTATTCTTTTCCAAACAGGGTATGAATGATTCCAATATTTAGGTGTTTAGTGAGAGCTAAGATTTCAAGATTCATCAGAGTCAATCTGAAAATATAATCAGGATGATTATTGTGGACAAATTCAGTAGTGAATAAAATCAGTTAAATTATATCATAAACCTGAGAAACATTGTAGGATGAGGAAAAATTTTAGATAAATTCATATATAGTTTATGTTTGGCAACATTGCTTAAAACTGATCTCTGATTAACTCTTATTGAGAGTTAATATTTAACCTTTTTTCTCACTAATTTAAAAATCCAAGATCCCCAAATTAAAAGAGCATATGATAACATATTTTAAAAGGTACATGAACCTGAAAACTTAGACAAACATTCTAATTGGCCAGAAACCTTTAATAAGAATTTTATTTTTGGTTCATAGTGAAATATTTTAAAATAAGAAAGGCTTAAGTTTCCTCAAAAGATTAAAACATATTCATCTACTTTTTTACTCTGTAAATAGAGCTTTATAGAAAGGTAACAATATCATTAAAAAAACTTTTCTAAAACCTTTGAACACATTATTAGTTTATATTCTGCATAGTTTTGGATATTAGTGCTTACTATTTTATTCTAAAATTTTAAAAATGATAATTCAAATGTTGCATACGTGAATGTATCTTTTAATTACTATAGTCCTTTAACATAGAGGTAGAGTGCTGAATGAAAATGCTTTGCATATTAATCTTTTTTTTTTTTTTTTTGTTTCGGGTTTGAACCCAGGGTCACTCTACCACTGAGCCATATCCCCAATCCCTTTCTTTTTTAAATTATTATTTTTTTTTTTATTTTGTGAAATGGCCTCACTTAGTTATTTTGGGTCTCACTAAGTTTCTGAGGCTCCTCCAAAATTTATGCTCCTCCTGCCTCAGACCCCCAAGTCACAGGGATTATAGGTATTTACTACCATTACCAACTAATCTAATTCTTTTAAGAGAATATTTAAAATATATGAAATTCAGCTAATATATAAAATTTCATATTCTCTGGTAAGAAAAAAAGTTACATTTACTTACATAGAAAGTTTTGATTTTTTCTTTACTGCTAAACTCAGTATTTGAGAGTGATTACACAATGTTTTACCTAGTGCAAAATCTGTTAATGATTGAATGGATCCTACAAATTACTTAATATGTGTCTTTATTTCTCATCTTGAGGAAATCTACTACGCAAATTTCTTCTTTTTGACTCTAGCCTCTTTTGTAAAGCAAGTAGAATTTAGTAGGAGTAAAAATTTTAAGGACTTGTATCATTGGCAACTATATCCCAACTTTTGAAGAACAGCACCTATTTCAATTAATATACCTCATTAATTATATTTCAAAATCATTGTATTTATGTAGAATTCAGGTCAAAAATGAACTGATTTTTCCATATATGAGATGTATAGGAAAAAATTACATAAGCATAGTTGCTTCCTAAATTTACTCTGAAACTAAAGTTTTACATCAAAGAACTTGAAATATTAATAGAAGTATTAAGAAAACAAAACAAAATAAAAGTTACAACAAAGTCAAGCCAAAATTAACAAATCAGAAAAGAAAACACAGAAGAAAATGCAAAGAAAAATTTTGTGGAAAGCAAAAGTATAGAAGTTCTCTGCCTGAGAAGCCAACTCCAAGGTCGAGCACCTGAAGGGTGAAGAAAGCAGGACCTCAGCAGGCCTGGCTGCCTCCACAACACACTTGAGGAGGCAGGGAGCTGAGACCTCAGCCTTACAGGATGTAAAGATTGGATAGAATAGAAACTTCACACCATATGAATCCAAAGCCGAGCCTTGTGATCCCGCATGGAAACCCATACAAATCTGAGATTTTGCCTGGTATCTTTCTGCATGCGCTGAAAGTAAGGTAGTCTTTAGAAGTTTTAGGGAAAGAAATAAAACCCAGTGGGTAAGTAGAGGAAATTTACATTATTTCTTCTTAATTGGGTGTTTTCAATCAAAATTTTTATTTTTGGAAATGGAAGATATCATTTCTTTCAACTACAGATATCGAAGTACAATAATCCTTACCATGTAAGATTTATGATGGTATCTTATGTAGATTCCTTTATCTGAAAAACTTATTATGAATAAATTGCAAAAGGTAATTGCAAAGAATCCTTCATCTTTTTATTATTTATTTATTTATTTTTAAAGAGAAAATGAGAGAAAGTCAGTTTTTATTTATTTTTTCATCTGATTCCCCCCCCAATACTTAGCTGTGTATTTGGTGCTTAGTTGTGTATTGGGGTTTAATTTGGATCTTCGTGCATACCAGGGAAGGGCTCAAACACTGAGCTAACTCTCCAGCACCTCCAACTCACTTTAAATTAAATAATATTAACCCACTGACTTCACCAGAATTAGTAAGCATTTCTAAGTAGCTGTACACCAGGTTTTTAGTTTAAGGTTATTGTTTTATCTCCCATTAGACCTGATTAGTAATCACTGACTAACCTGTCTCAAGACGTAGTCACATCTCCTAATCTGCTGGATTTCTGCAACAACTTAAAGAACCTGACATTGGCCCTGTCCCTCCCTCTCCTGCTGTGCATTTATATAAACATTTATAATTTCTTTTGCAGTTCTGGGAATCAAATTCAGTGCAAATTCTCTATTGTCTATTTAAATGGCATTCCATTTTCCTTCCCTTTAATATTATTAAATATGTGAGGAGGTTTATTTCATCTTTGCTTCCTACTATGGGCAGAGGTAAAAGCAATTCATGGAAGTTAATGATATTCAAATATCTGTACAGTAATAATGTGTGTTTAAAACACCAAGAAAAACCAGGAAAATATTTTATACCCTTTATTCTGTAGTTGACTCAAGAAATTTTTCAGGAGTCAATTTTGAAAAAGAAATGAAGTTTAGGTCTATCTCAATCCCTAAGTGTCCCAAAGCCAAAGAATTTCACTTTTTTTTATTAATGCTAACAGAAAGGGAGTTTTAGTATACAATGATTCACCCTCCAAAACTTTTAAATAAAATGCTCTTTTTAAAATTTTTACATTAGGAGGAAAATAGAAGTCATTCCATAAAAATATTTTATTGTGATTTATGTTATATTGCATCAAGTCTATAATACAAACTGCACCATACAGGATATATTTATATATTAATATAGATATTTATTCTGTATTCATTTCAGTGTTGACTTTCAAATAATTGTTATGTTAACAATTTCATTTCGTCCTTTTCTCAGATTTTTAATGCAAATAGTAAACCTTAAGTTATGCAATCAGCACAGTTTTATGCTCTAAGTAGTTTTTAATAACTGGAAACCACAAGGAAAATAAAAAGTCCTCATACTAATGTGTGAAAGAAGGGAAATCAAAAATAAAAATAGTTCTCAAAAATTAAAGAAGACCAAAAATCAGAACTTGGTTTAAGTTTTAAATACTTTGTAATTATTATATTTTATATGCAAAGTAAATGTTTATAAATATTAAACAATCTAAAATTCACAACAATTGCTTGAAGTAGATCTCAAAAAAGGTAACAAAACCAAGGTACATAAAGGTCAACAGTTTTATACAAAGTCACCTTCATAGGTGTCAGAACTGGGATTCCAAATGGATCTAAACAATTCACACAGAGACTATAGAAGATGAAGTGAACCAATGCCTACCTGTCTTAGAAGTTTTCTAAGTGCCAACATCTTTGGGTCTTAAAAAATATTTGGCAAGAGAAATTTGCATTTGAATCAAACAGACTTGACTCGGATAAACCTGAGCTCAGCCACTTATATACCTGTGCAGTCCTGATCATTTTTTTTTTTTACCAGTCCAAGCTTTTATTTCCTCTTTTTTATAGCTTGGATAAGAATCATACATCATAAAGTTTTAGTGAAGATCAAAATGCTAGCTATAAATTCAGGCTACCTTAGACCAATTAAATTAAAAAATAGTTATTATAAATGATGACAAAGAACTGAGTAGGAGATGAAATAAGAATTGCCCCAGGAAGGTAATGCTACCTAATGGGGAGTAAGCAGGCAAAAGGGTGGAAAGATGAGAGGAAGGGAAGTGGTGGGTAGGAAAGAGGAGGCCGTGACATTTCATAGAATATTTTTTACATCTCTGACAATTATGAAATTATTAAAACCTACCAACATGGAAGGGAAACCAAAATGGAGTAAAAATTAACTTAACTATATTACAAGTTAATATCATATGCACATGCAAAGAAATGGAGAAAAGAAAATGCTGGCGTAGGCAAAAAATGGCTATAGATAAACTCCCTTGCAGAGACTTCTAGCAGGTTATGCTATGTTTTATAGTAAGACATATGTGCAGTCAATACTGGGAACCAGCTCTGTTATGGTTATTGTATAACCAAAGCCAGACATGCTGATTCAATGTTCATACTTCAGGTCATGTTATGGTTTGGATGAAAGGTGTGCCCCGAAAGCTCAATATGTGAGAAAATGTGAAAAATGATAAGGTAAAATGATTGGATTATGAGAGCCTCGACTCAGTCAGTGAGTTAATCCCCTGACTGGGGATTAACCGGTAATTGTAGGCTGGTAGGGTGTGGAGGAAGGAGGTGGATCCTTGGGGGGAATGCTTTAGGGCATGTATTTTGTATCTGGTGTAGAATGTCTCTCTGCTGCCTGGAGTCATGCCTTCCACCAAATGTTCTGCCTCCTCTCAATCCCCAAGGACTAAAACTTCTGAAACAATGAGCCCTCAAAATCAACTTTTCCTCCTAAAATTGTTCTTGTCAGGTCATGTATTCACCACAATGAAAAGCTGACTAGTCGGGTCATAAAGGTTTGCTTGTGAGCATTTGCCCAGCTGATGTAACCTGTTGACAGTGTGCCTTGTTTGTTTGGACTGTATATAAACAGGACCTATGGAAATGGCCCTGGGGGACAAAATGGAACTGGCTCGGGGTGAAGCAGGAGGCTGGAGAATGTTGCCATTTCCCAATAAAGCATGACTGCTATCCCAGTGGCATCTTGCATCTTTTTCCACCTGCTGGTATCCTGAATCTGGGCATAAGTTTCATCCTCTGTGTGGCACAAAATATAACCTAAGTTACATCTTAAGGAAAAGGGCAGGGCTGTAACTAAATGGTAGAGTGCTTGTCTATCATGCATAGGCCCTGGGTTCAATCCTCAGCATGATAAAAAAAATAAAAATAAAGATAGTAGAGATGAGGGCAAAAACAAAATAAAACAAAAAAAGCCTGAGCATAAACCTATGTAATAAAACTATTTTAAAAGATACCCAGGAGATTAATAACTATTTATGATTTTATACATGTACTAACATTAAACAAATAGTTATATAGATATAATAATGATGAGTTTTTATTATGTAAGAATCTGAGAAATAAGTTGTAAATAATAAAGAAAAAAACTCAACTGGTAGAATCAGAAAAGTCGGTATGAGTGCATTGGGAAAGATATATTCAATGAACAGATGATATATGACTGATTATAGATAGTTAAATTAAACAGACAAATAGAGCTAGGGAAGGTACTTGTATTTGCATGGGTTAGTAGGTGTATATATGTTTGCTAGCTCTGTCCACTGAAAATAGCTGACATTAAAAGTGCTCCGGCACCAATGAGCACAAGTAATGCTGTAATTTCTCTTTTCTAATAAAGAGAAACAGGATTCCTTGTAGAAATAATGAATGAATCCAGGACCACAACAAGCAAAACAAAATGTGTCTAAGATTTCTCAAAGTACCAGAAAATAAGAAAATTTTTGTAATAAGCTGGTGGTATGACCAAAGGATATAGGGTCAACCCGAAATAGATGGTAATGACTGAAAAAGCTGAACAATCAAATAATGATAATGCTGGCTTATAACCAATATAACAAAATGTGCATAAGTTCATATTGATATTAATTGTTATGGTCTAGATGTGAAGCATCCTCTGAAAGATTATATGTAAGACAATTCAAGAAGGTTTGGAGGTGAAATGATTGGGTTATGTAAACTTTAACCCAACCTGTGAATCACTTCCCTGTTAGAGGTTAACTGAGTGGTCACTGAAGGCAGATGGGGTGTGGCTTGGGGAGGTGGACCATTGAGGGCCATTGGGGAGTATGTTTTGTATCTGGCTAATGGAGTCTCTCTCACTCTGCTTCCTGATTGCAGTGCCCTGAGCCACTTTCTTCCACCACAAATTTATGCCATGCCGTTTTGCCTCACTTCACTTCTCAAGGAATGGAGCCTGTTGTATACAAAAGGAGACCTCTGAAACGGTGAGCCCCCAAACAAACTTTTCTCCTTAAAATTCTTCTTGTCAGGTCTTTTAGTTACAGCAGCAAAAAAGCTAACTAAAACACTAATTATTAGTGAATAAATAAATTGATGGGAAGTAAGGAGATCTTTAACTCAAAGAAAAATTACAATTAAAAATTTTGGAAAAGCATACTTAGTCTAAAACCAGATTAATAATTGCTATAGGCAAGATCCACAACTGTTTGGTAAAATTAGTGGAGACCTATACAGTACACTGTTGCTCTGACCCTGTGGTGCAAGAGAAAACTAGAAGTTACTTCCTCTATTCTACCACAGCTTAGTGTTTGTGGACCAGCATTTCCTCATGTCTCCCTCTCCATTATATAACCAGCCTCTGGTACCAACTATTCTATTGTCATCTCCTCTCTAAGATTTTTCTTTTTTTCAGTTTTGTGTGACCGAGATGATGTGATAAATTCCTTCTGTGTGTGCCAGACTTTTTACTTAACATGATGTTAAATTCCATCCTTGTTACAAATGACAGAATTCCAACTTTTCTTACAGATGAGTAGTATTCCATCATAAGAAAGGATTTTGAATGGTTTTACCAAAATAAATGAAAAATATTCAAGGAGATAGTTATGTTTACCTTGATTTGAACATTACTCTGTGTACTCAAGTATAGAAACATCAGATTGTATCCACGAACAGGTACAATTATTTTGTGCAAATTGGGAAAAAATTAAAAAATAGTGGGTGGAAACTTTAGCGTAAACAGTAGTACAGCATTTATATTATCTTGAAGAAAATCTCTCTATGTATGAAATTGTTACAAAGAGAAAAACAGTAAATTTAATATAAATGAACTTTGTGTTCAAGGCTATCACCAAACATAAATATATTGATGCATGATGTCTCTGATATGATGCACTAAAATATCCAAAATATCATTTTTTCCAATATTCTTTCAAAAACGCAAAACCTCATTTTAATAACAAGAAAATATCAATTAAACCTAAATTGACAGATTTTTTTCAAATAACTGAATAGTATTTTTAAAGGTATAAAAATGAAAAAAGAAAATTGGATTTGAGAACTGTCATGGGAGAATAAACTAGGAAGACACAATAACTACATGCAATGTGGTATCCTGCAACGAAAAGAAAGACATTAGTGGAAAACATGGTAAAATCTGAATTAGATCTGTGAGCTTATTGGAACTGTGCCAAAGATAATTTTCTGGCGTTGATCAGTTTACTGTGGCTATGTAGTATACTTGCATTAATGAGATTTTAGTGAAGGAAATAGCAGAAACTTCTGTATTTTTGCAACTTTTCTGTCAAAAATAATATACTAAAAAAATTTTTAAAAATCCACCTAGGAGATTTTATTATAAATAGTGTCTGCATTTTTCCCTTCTGTATGTCAGAGGAAAGATGTATAACAATTTAATTTGGTATGAATAGAAATGAACCTAATCATAAGAATACCTAAAAATTATTCCAAGTCATTTATAAAGTGACTTCAAGTGGGGAGATGGATTTTCTATTTTTGCACAATACAAAGAATTCTCACAAAAAGAAAGAAGTCCACCAGCAGATTCCAGAGTTGGGGAGATGTCTCTGAGAGCTCTTGGAGTCAGGCAACCAGATTTCAGAGCACATAGTTCCAAGGAGAGAGCAATAGAAACATAAAACCCCAGGGATTTAAAAAAAAAAAAAAGGTCCCTTGAGTAGCAGAATACTAATCAGCATATACATATGAGAAAAGTACCTGAGGTTTCGGTAAAATATTACACAAAAGGATTAGAGAAGAGTGCCTGTTTTTTAGGTAGGGTTATAAACAGAAGGTGTTCCCACTAGAAGGCTAGGGAAACTATTTATAAGACAAAGACTGAAAAGTCAAAAAGGTCATATTTAATTAATTGTAAATAATTACCACTTTGCCACTGTTTTGCAGTGGCCTAATCAATTAAAAGATGAAAGCTTATTAAGAACAAGCTATGGCTTAGTAACTTAACTGAACCACAAAGGAAAGATGCAGCATATTTATAGGAATAATGAAATCTAACACATAATGATGAAAATTTTATAATGTCTAGGATGCAACCAAAGATAACCAAGCATTTTGAAAAACAGTGAAATAGGACTGGAGAATGTAGCTAATGTAAGAACACTTGCTTAGCATGAGAAAGGCCCTGGGTTTGATCCCCAGTATTGCACAAATAAACAAACAAATAAATAAAAACAGGGAAATATAATTGTTAATAAGAGAACTAATCAGTGGAATGTAACCTGGGATTGACACACTGGTTAGAATTAGAAGGAAAATGTTTTAAAATATTTTTTCTAATTTTAATCCATGTGTTCTAAAGTAAAAAAATTGAAAAATATAAGTAGTGTACCAAAATAAAATTTTAATAAGTAATAAAATAATGTCAGAATAATAAATTGAACAATACACTAAGTTACCACGTCAGAAGACTCAATATACTTAACATGTCAATTTTCCCATTTTGAATTTAGATTTTAACACAATTTTTGGATCGTGTCAGGCTTTTTCATTTTTAGAAACTAACAAACAGATTCTAAAATTTCCATGGAAATGCAACAGGTCAAGGACATCCAAAACAACGCAGAAAATGAGGCCAAATGTATAGGATTAATCAATTCAAGATGAATTAAACATCTACAGTATTCAAAACAATGTATTTTCTAGTGATAGATTAATGGAATAGAGAATTAAGAAATAGGTCTATTTCTTTCACTTTGTGTTATGGATTAGATACTAGGTGTTCCCCAAAAGCTCACATGTTAGAGACAATGCAAGATTTAGAGGTGAAATGATTGGGTTATTAAAGACTTAACCCAATCAGTGAATTAATCGCCTGCTAAGGATTAACTGAGTGGCAGTTGAAGGCAGGTAGAGTGTGGCTGGAGAAGGTGGGTCATTGGGAGTATGACTTAGAGGTACATATTTTGTCCCTGGAGAATTGGGTCTCTTTCTCTGCCTCCTGGTGTGATATCCTAAGCCACCTTTTTCTACCACAGTCGTCCACCATGATATTTAACATTTCCTCATGCCCAGAAAAATGGAGCTAGCCTTCCATGGGTGGAGACCTACAAAACTGTAAGCCCCCAAATAAACATTTCCTTATCTAAAATTGTTCTTCTCCAGTCTTTTACTTATGGTAGCAAAATAGCTAAGACTCACTAACAGCAATTAATTTTCAAATGTATCAAAGGCATGACATTGGAGTAAAAGATAAGTCTTTTCCACAGAATTGGCTTAAAATTTTGGATGTGTATTTGCCAAAAAGTAATTTTGATGCATACCTTAGACTGTAAAGAAAAAATTAAACCAAAGGATCATGGACCTCTGTTAAAGTTCTAGATGCAAACCAGAGAAAATCTGGTACCTTGGTGTATTCATCAGGCTTCTCCAGAGAAATTCATCTATCTATCTATCTATCTATCATCTATCTATCTATCATCTATCTATGTATCTGTCATCCATCTATCATTATTTTTCCCTCCTATGTATATGTACACTGTATACATTATACCTATATTATGAGATTTATTAGGAATAGATTCATTTGAGAAGGGACACTGAGAAGTCCCACAATTTTCCATCTGCAGTGTGGAGCCCCAGTGAAGCTGTTCATATAATCAAGTTCAAACTCAAAGGCCTGGGAACCAGGTGAACCACCAGTGTAAATTCTGACCTGAGGGCTGGAGAAAGATTTGCAATGTTACATACAATTCAAACAGTAAGGCAGGTTGAAGCCTGGAAAAAAACTCCTCTATCAGCTTCCTTCACTTTGAGTTCTTTGTAATGTGGTCCTTAATCCTTGAGGATTTGAGCTGAGCAAAAAGGTGAAGGAACATATTGGTCTTCTCCTGAACTGAAATTGGAATTCACAACAACTGCTCACTGATTCTTAAACTTCCAGAGTTTGAGACTTCTGGACTTCCTACACTGGCTCCTCTGATTCTCAGGGCTTCAGGCACTACTGAAACTACACCACTGAATCTTTGGCTTTCTCACCTGCAGATAGAACATGGTAGCACCATTCAGCCTTCATAGTCCTATAACCTAATTCTTTATTTCTTTATTTTATATAAATATAGATAAAAATTTAGATACTCCTCTTTTCTGGAGAACCTTGGCTATCACACTAAATAAACATGGAGAGGTACATTTGTGGAGTATCTTTGCAATGGAATACCATTTGATAATAGTAATAATAATAAAGAGGTAACCAGTGAGATAACCAACAACAAGGGTGAATATCGAATCATGCAGAAGGACAAAGATGAAAGATTGTATGTCATATAACTTAGTATGTATTAATTTCTATAAAATGAAAAATAATCTATAGTGACAGAAAGCATTTTTAAAAGAGCAGGGAAATAATTTATGGTGAAGAGTACTCAGGCTACTAAAGATTTACTACAGATGTGATACACATCATTTTTGCTCACATTTTATTTCTAAAGCAAATTTCCTGGCACACTTAATGTCAGTAGTTACGAGAGCATAACTATGTACTCAGACTGAGGCACATAAAAAGTATTTGGCAATAACATTATCAGCTACCACACTTTAGTAGCTCAAATTAATATTTTAGTCTCAATATCCAGGAAAGTTGCATACTATTTAAACTGATTTATCCAGAAGACCTCATAGGTTGGAAGAAAGGATAATAAAATAATGCATATTGTACCTTACAACCTGTCCCTAAAGTTAACCCCTTTAAATTTACCCGCTTTTCACAAATTTGTAATGTATCCAATATCATTAAATAAACCTGTGTAGGTCCATGTTTTGGTTTTAGTAATATACAAACATGAACTGAAAAATAATTCTAAACATGTTACAATGTTTATAAGTTGGTAACAAAGGAAAATTCCATGTTAGTGAAACCTAGTTTAAATATGTATTTAGAAGTTGTCTTAAGATTATACTTAGATTATTGTGCAAAATAAGTTGAGGGCTTCATCAGCAGTATCTTGCCATCAGATAACTAAATTTAGTGTTGAGCCAGGGGCTGCCTCGGCACCAACTTAACTAACTTCCGTCATGTCAATGTCAGTATGCTGAAATCCACATGTGTATATTTTCTGATTTTAGGCAGAAGTGAATATTACATTCAGAGAGAAGACTTTTTATTGCTTTATTATTGTATAATTTCCTGGATATATTTGATACTGCTTACAGCTCCAATACACCTGTCACTGCACCTCACTGCTGAGACAATGACAGCTCAGTAGTCACATGTTACCAGCCAATATAATACATTGTCATTCTGAGTTAAAGTCAGAATTAAAGAGCATAGTTAGACTTATTCTGGTTTGGTTTTTCTCCAGAAGTACACATTTGTAACAAGTTAGATTTTAAGAAGTCCTAATGAGTATTGTATGGAAATGGGTCTACATTTTTTTTATTAGAAATTATAATCTGGCCAGTGGGGTTCTATGTCTTGTTCAGGATCCAAAAGATAGGTTAAAGTTTCTAAAAGGGCTTGCTTTGGTAATGACTAGCTTCCTAATGTTTGCATTAGCACCAGAGTTATGTAAATAAAGAATCATTTATTTGGAACCAGAAAGTACATTAAAAGGGAAAAACCGGGTCTAGAGAGGTATATCAGTGGTAGAGTGCTTGCCTGGCGTATGCAGAGATACGGCTTCATTCCTTAGCACCACATACAGAACTTAGTGGTGTAGGAAAAACAAAAGCAAAGGCTAATATATGCACAGAATATACAGAGATTATGAACTACGATTATGTGCTTTTGCAATCCAGGTGTGTGCATCTAATTATACTCGTTTGGTACTTTGATGAATGTAAATGAAAAATGAGAATAGAATTCAGTATTTCAGTCTGTTGTATTTTATTTGTCTTTTTTATTTGGGGGAGACATTCTGTTCTAAAGTAAACACATTCATATACCTGAATCCTCATGTTGAAGCCAGGATGAAGAAACTAAGTAATTTTTATGAAGCATACATATGCAGCTCTTAATAAAACAAAGGTTTCTTCTTTGTTCCAGCTAACTATGTTACATAAACAATGCAATGTATTGGATAGGGTCTCCTTTTCAGAATAGCTTCTGCCCAGTACCTGACATTAATTGAACATCAACCTTCTGTGAGGTTCTTGACATTACAGCTTATAAAAAGGCAATATCTGTCTACAGTAGCTTACAGTTTTGTTGGGGAAGACATTAAGTAAAAATAAGCTAAATTTCACGTGGAAATGCAGAGAGAAACAGAACCAAATCGGAGAAGAAATATCATACTTTAAACAAGGAAGGACTCTGTGAGGAAGTCATTTGACCAAAGTACAAATAATGAAAACACTGACACCATGAAGATAGACTGGGAAGGGAGTTAAAGAGGTGGAAGGAAAGTATACATAAGCTGACACGTGCTATAAAGCTGTTTCAATATAATATTTTATAAGTAAATTATCCTTGAATGAATTCATCTTATCCCTGTAATTTTTCTCAGAAACATTCAATCTAATAGACTAAGGGACAGATAAATTTTAAAGTATCTTATAGATAAAATGGCACATTTCCTGAGTTAAGAATCAGGCTTGGTTTTATAAAATAAATGGTATTGCCCATGAGACATGGGTCACACAGAATCTCTCACAAAGTCAGCATTCTAGAAATAATTCTTGATTACATTAAGAAATTGCAATTGATGCAATTTCTATCATGAGTGGATGAAATTGAAGGTATATTTAACAAATAAATATATCATAACAAATAATGTACCTGATGGAAAAAATATCAAATTGGTCATTGAGACAAAAATATATTAGAAATAGGGGCTGGAGCTGGAGTTCAGAGGTTGCAGCAAAGTAAAAAGGTAAACTTTCAGAGAGTTATCACTTTTTTGTTCAGGAGTCAAATTGTTGTACAATCATAAATGCATATAAAATAACAATATAATATGTTTTTGATCCCAAACTATAGTTACCTCCATATTGCTCACACTCCAGTCTCTTGCTTCTTCTTTTATTCCCCTATAACACATAAATATGTCCTCGGTATGTGTATTTATATATATATATATGTGTGTGTGTGTGTGTGTGTGTGTGTGTACATACATATATATGATTGTGAATTTTCCTGAATTAAACGATTGCATAAGTATTATTTGACTTCTTCTTGGGGGTAAAGAGTATGTTACATTGTTGATTGTTTCCCTCTGTCTCCAACTCCTCTCCCTCACCTTTTCCCTCTCCACTAGATTATGTGTTAACTATGCCCTTACTGAGTCAAATACATGAGTTTGACTACCTTTTCACCCAATCATGTGTTTACCACTAGCCTCTAAAAATGAGGGAAAATATTCAACCCTTGACTCTCTGGATTTGGCTAATTTTGCTCAGCATGATTGCATCCATGTCTATGCATTTACCTTCAAGGGTCACAATATCATTGTTTATATAATAGTTGAGTAGAATTCTATTTTTTATACATGTACCAGAATTTTGGAGCCATTCATCCAGTGAGGGGCATATGGATTGATTCCATAAATTAGCTATTGTATATTGAGCAGCTATGAATATTATTTGCTCTGTCATTGTAATCTACTGATTCTAACTCCTCTGATAAAATACCAAGAAGAAGGATAGCTGGTTCCTATGATGGATGCAACCTGAATTTTTTGAGACTTTTCCACACTGCTTTCCAGAGCAGCTGTACCAGTCTGCAGTTCCACCAACAGTATGTTAGTGTTCCTCTCTCCCGACAAGCCCTCCACCATTTGTTAATGTTTGTGTTCTTCATCTTTGCCAGTCTGACTGCAGTGAGGTGAAATCTTAATGTAGATTTGATTTGCATTTCTCTAATTACTAGTGATTTAGATACTTCCTCATGTATTCATTGGATTGCTGGATTTCCTCTGTTGAGAAGTTTCAGTTTAGCTCTCTGCTCATTTATTGATTGGATTGCTTGTGTTTTTGAGTTAAGTTTTCTGAGTTCTTTGTTAATTTTGGATATTTGACCCCTGTAGGAGGATTCACAGGCCATGATTATCTTCCATTCTGTATGTTCCTCTTGACAGTTTGGATCAATACCTTGGCTGAGCAAAAGCTTTTTCTTTAATAACATCCCATTCACTCAATCTTGATTTTGATTCTTTCACTTTGGGAGTCATGCAGAGAAAGTTGTTGCCAACTCCCATATGCTGGGTGTTGGTTGTAATTTTTCTTCTAACAATTTTATGGTAGCTGCTTTAATTCCTAACTCCTTGATCCACTTTGATTTGATTTCTGTTCAAGATGTGTGATAAAGGATCTAATTCCAACTTTCTGAAAGTGGCTGTACAATTCATACAGAACAATTTGTTGAATAGGCTGACATTCCTCCATGTTATTTCGACCACCTTGTCAAATATAAGATGTTTAAAGATTTTTTTTTTTAATTTATCGGAGTCTTCTTTTCTATTCCATTGGTATTCATTCCTATTCTGATACCAGTATCATGCTGTTTTTGTTACTACATCTCTATAGTGTAATTTTAGATCTGGTATTGCCATCTGTTTCATCTTTCTTGCTTCATAATGTTTTGGCTATTATGGGTTTCCTGTTGTTCCAAATGAATTTGAGAATTTCTTCTTCTACTGTGAAGAATGACACTGGTATCTTGTTGGGGATTGCATTGAATCCGTACAGGGCTTTTGGCAGAATGGTCATTTTAATTATATTCATTCTGCCTAACCAAGAACATGGAAAGTCCTTCCATCTTCTCAGGTCTTGTTAAGTTTCTTTCTTCAATGTTCAATAATTTTCATTGTAGAAGTCTTTTACTTCCCTTGTTAAATTGACTCCCTAGTATTTTATTCTTTTTCATGATATTGTCAATTGGACCAATTTCCTGATATCTCCTTCTCTCCTATTATTGTTAGTGTTTAGAAAAGCTGTTGATTTATGGGTATTGATCTTGTAGACTGCAACTTTGCTAAATCTGTTTATAAGCTTAAGTTATTTTCTGGGAGAGTTTTATGGATCTTCCAGATATAGGATCATGCCATCAGTAAAAAGGGATAATTTGACTTCTTCCCTTCCTTTTCTTACCACTGAGATTTCCTTCTCTTGCCTGCTTGCTCTGGCTAGGGTTTTGAGGACCATATTGAATAAAATTGTTCAGCGTGGAGGATGGAGCATTGGCACAGTAGTTACAACACTTGCCTACCATGCACACAGACATGTATTTGAACCCAGTATCAGTTTCACAACAAAGTGTTGGATCAATGAATACCAGATGAAAAACTAAGTAAAATTGATTTCCTCTCCTCTCTCTCTCTTTCACTGTGACTCTCTTTAAAACAAAAATAATGAAAAAGTGGTGAGAGTGGGCAGCTTTTTCTTTTTCTCAAATTTAGTGGAAGTGCTGTCAGTTTTTCTCCATTTAGTATTTTTTTTCTGAAAGAGAGAGGGACAGTGAAAGAGAGAGAGAGAGAGAGAAAGACTATATGATTTTTTAAAATTTAGCTTTTCATGTGACTCTTGTTGCTTGGGCACTTTGTTGTGTATATAGTACGGGGGTTCGAACACATGTACTTGCTCATGCCAGGAAAGTACCCATAACCACTGCTCCAGCCCCCTCCATTCAGTACTATTCAAGCTGAGGGTTTGTCATATGTGGGCTTTATGGATTAAAGATCAAATCCTTTGATCCCTATTTTGTCTAGGGTTTTGAGAATAAAATTAGTGCTAGATTTTATTGAAGGCCTTTTCTGCATCTATTGTTATGATCATATTTTTTTTGTCCTTAATTCTGTTTAAGTGATGAATCACATTTATTGATTTGCATATGTTGAACCAGCCTTGCATCCCTGGAATGAAGCTCACTTGATTGTGATGAATTGTCTTCTTGATGTGATTTTTAATGTGGTTTTCAAGAACATTATTGAAGATTTTTGCATCATTGTTTATCAGGAATATAGCTCATTAATTTTCTTTTTTTGATGCATCTTTGTTGGGGTTCGGTATCAGAGTTATGGTTGCCTCATAAAAAGTGTTGGGAGAGGAACTAGAGCAGTGGCTCGATGGTTGTGGCTCGATGGTTATAGCTCTTGCCTGACATGCTCCAGTGTGTGGGTACAAACCCCAGCACCACATACAGAACAAAGTGTTAGCGCAATGAAAGTCACATGGAAAACTAAATAAAAATTGCTCCTCCCTTTCTCTCTCTCTCCCTCTCCCTCTTTTTTTTAAGTGTCCCTCCTTTTCAATTTCTTTGCATAGCTTAATAAGGAGGAGTTTTAGCTTCTCCTCATAGATGTGATAAAATTCAGCAGGGACCCATCCGATCATGGGCTTTTAAGTCTATAAATATTTCAAAGCAAGTGATTGGACTGTTTAGGAATTCAATATCATTCCTGGGTCAATTTGGGGATGTTGTAAGTGTCTAGAAGATTGGCCATGTCTTCCTGATTATCTAATTTAAAGGAGTATAGTTTTTCAAAATAAGTTCTGATGGTCCATTTAATTTCCATGGGGTTAGTGGCTATTGCTCCCTTTTCATTGGTGATTTTATTGATTTGCTTCAATTCTCTCTTTTTTCTCTCAAAGAATTTCTTGATTTCTGCTCTAATGTCTTCTTGGATCCATCTTTACTTAATAGGGTATTATGCAGTCTCCAGGTATATGTGAGTTTTCTGTAATGATTTTTTCTGTTAATTACTAGCATCATGACATCATCCTCTGATAAGATGAATGGAATAAAATATTTCTTTTATATATGCTAATATTACCTTTGTGAACTAGAATATGATCTATTATGGAGAAGGATCCATGTGTTGCTGAGAAGAAGGCATACTCAGCCAATTTGGGGAGGAATATTTTATAGATATCTGTTAAGTCCATTTAACTTATGGAATTGTTTATATTGGTGATGTATTTATTGTTTTTTTTTTTGCTTTGATGATCTGTCTATTGATTGACACATGATTTTAATGCTCTTTCTTTGAGAGAATTTTCTATACTAGTATATGTCATAGAATCTTGTTTCTAAATCCATTCTTTATGCCTTGAACTGAGCACAAATCTCCCAACCAAGAAATTAAAAGTGGCAAAGTTAAAATGTTATTTGGGTTTATACTTTCACATATAAATTTTCAGAATTTATATATATATATATATATTATATTATTTCATTAGAAGCTTGTTTGATGGTTCAACAAATAAATTTGTGAACAAAAAATTATAAAATTGGATAAAATGAAATATTTCCAAAAATATTTTATATTAATATATTATATACAAAGCAATAATTTTGGCCAATAGCCTGTATATATTTATATAGAGAAGTTATTATATGTATATTTATATGTGAAATGTGCATGCATGTGTGTGTAGTACCTAATAACACAAGCAAGAATGGTTTTTGTCTATTTGTTTTGTGAATAAATCTTTATTGCAGCATCCCAAATGTATTTGTCTAAACACTTTAAGGAATATAGAAAGAGAAACAAAAGGAAAAATTCAAGAAATATATTTTATTTTTATTTTAGATATGCTTATTTTTTATCTCCAAAAATTCTTTGTAACAAAAAAAAAAATATGTGATTACAGTAGAAAAGCAACCCACCTGGAATCAGAAAGTTTCTAGTGAGGAGTCTCTTCAGGAGATGAGATCTAATTCTGGACAACACAGAGAAGCTTTGTGAACTAACCATCACATTGGTCTTGGATATCTCTGTGGGCTCCCACCATGAAGATTCACTAGCTAATTGTGCTCTAAATGCAGATAATCAGATGATGGACAAGTGCCTATAGGACAAGATAAAACAGACTCTGAATTGGGTGATCTAATGAAAAAGCTTGAGGTATTTGTAGACAATGAGAGAGATGCCAAAGATGATGACACTGTTCTCTGGGTCTCTGCTGGAGGAGAAATTCCACCCATCCTTCAGCTGCCTTCTCATATGTACCAGGTCAGATATCAAGAACATGAAACTTGTCAGGACTTTCCCAAGCGTAAACCACCAGAAAATAATAACATCAATCAGTTTCTAGGAATTCCACCCAGGCTTGAGGAACATGAACTTACTGAGATGATAAACCAGGTAACTGGTACAAAGAGACAACCTTGGACTCAGCAGGGCACAAAGGACAGGGACAAGACAGGGACAAGCCTTCCAACACAGACACCACCTCCTGTCTGAACTTCAGGTCATCTTTCAATGGCTCAGGAGGCAAGTTGTCTTCCATCTCCTAGGGAGAAAGCACTGTGAGGTCACCAAGCCCTCCCGCCCCCATCTACTGGCACTAAAGAAGACACAATTCATTAGAACAAAAATATTCTAAGCTCAAGAATCTCTGGAATTAGGAAACCCTATAAATCAAGATTTTTAAACTTTTTAATACCGCTTATAGTACAGTCTCCATGATTTTATTTTTTTCCCAACAAATAAATGTTCTTGTTAAAAAGTAGTTTTATATAAAGCCATTGTTATAATCAGAATTTACTAGATTATAAGTACTCCAAGGACAGTGCTAATTCCTTTCTCCATTTATTTCTTCTTCCCTCCCTCCCTACTTTCCTCCCTCCTAACTTTTATTCTTTGCTGTGTCTCTTGATTTCTATAGGGTCTGAAACATCAGGAATGTGGATGTTTACTATCAGAATTTATTAAGTTTGAGCAGATATAAAGAAAAAATAGAAAAGATAAAACACTGGAATAAGTTCTTAAGAAAGTTCTAGGAAATGTTCAAGATGAAAAACAAAAAAATCAGAAACACCTGTCCTGATTATTTGCACATTCCATTTGTTATTAAGTAAAGGGATTGAACAGATTTCTCAAAAACAATTTGAACTATTTGATTCAATCCACTAAATAGTGGCATGAGCTAACACCATCTCCACTAATGTCTATAATGCAATGTAATGCATTTAATGCTCAGAATCATCTCTGAGTCACACTTTCCAAATGCTTTTCTTGCTTTTTTTCTTCATTCTGAACACTTCTGTCATGTCTCCAAATGGTGTATTTCCTGAATGTTCTTTAAGATTATTATATTTGCATTATATTACGATATATTTGCTAGTAAGTAACAACTGGGGTTAATTATCTTAACTCTTGATTTACCACTGCAATGTCTGAACTGAACATTAAATTCCATAAATGGTAATGATTGACATCAGAAGTAGTGGTAATGAATCTGCTGCTTTTCACTTCTCTTCATTCTAATAGAACGTATTTTTATCTTTCCCTCAACTTAGAGATCTGAGTAATTTTCAATTCATATCAATTTTTTCTCCACATGTAAAGTGTCTGTTAAGTATTAGAATTTCTATTTATGTTAGTTTCTCTTGTTTTTCCTTTCTCTTAAGAGCTAGCATGGGCTAGATGTAAGGTCATCTGATGTAGTGATAGTCATTTCTTTGTTTGGATCTGAGTATGCAGTATTAGTCTACAATGTAGTCTGAATGTGTGATGTGTGTGTGTGTTTGTGTGTTTGTGTGTGTGTGTGTGTGTTCTCTTTGTTAGGACCATGTCTATTTTCCTTAACATGTTCTGGTTGGTAAAGTAGAAAATACCTTCCGAATTCTCAGTTTTGCTTTCAAAATTTTCTAACACTGAATAATCTTTCACATTTCTATTAATTTGTACAGTTAAATAGCAATCTCATGTATTTATTAATCTCAATTTATAAAACCATTTAGATGAAAGTATTTTTTTCAAAATTACCTTAAAATATTTAGACCCTGAGATGTTATTACATAATAATGACTTTGGTTAGAAAAAATAATATTTGGATCAGTTTTGTCAAAAAACCAAAATATTCTCTTCTTTCCTTCCAATATAAAGGAAATAATCACAGAGAAATACATATTGAATCCCATGATTTGAGGAAAATACTGGAATATTCTTTCATGGATTTATTTAAAATATATATTTCAGAATTTTTAATTTTAAATTTGATTTTAAAATATCATAAGCACATCACATGCAACTATTTGTGTAGGTCTATGCGTATCTGAGTGCACAGATAGATCCACTTTGAAGTTACCTGCCTTTGCCATCAATAGTTAAGACTTGGGCTATATATAAGAATTCTCCCACAGGAATTATCATTTTCTAACTTGGTTTGAGATTTTTCCAGCTCAATACACAATACTTCTCATCCTTCAATTTAACTTGATCAATGTAACTTTATCACTTTGAAGAAATAAAAAATATCCTTTTAACTTCTTGTAACTTACCAGTTTTCTAATTGGTAAGATGGCTCAACAATTTGGTTAACTCAAGTATCTCAGATATTTTACACCAACTTTATTTTTGCATGTATTTATTCTTGATTCACAACTATTATGTAAATATAGCCCTTAATAAGACAGATGTGTATATAGTTTGACACTCCATTATCAATATATTGATCTATTGAAAATTAACATGTTAGTAAATGTCCTCTTAAAATACAGAACATTATTTCTACAATAAGGGAAAGCATGTTTTTTTTTTCCACTTTAAAAATTCTCAACTACCTCTTTGTAACATTTAGTCACTTCCATTAAGGCAGCCAACCATCTTATAGATAAACAAGTAATACTACATTTGATCATCATGATATATGTGTAGTAGAACTCTTATTGTTAGAAGCACCAGTGCAATGGCAAAAAATGCATTTTTAATCATTGTTCCTATGACTCAGCAAACTGAGAATTTATTAATAATAAATATTACAATGTGTTAAACAATTTGTATAATTTCAAATATGCTGGAAAACTTGAAATTAAATGTGAGCCACAAGTTCAAGTGAGGTTGCTTGATTAAATATAAATATGCCAATTCAACATATTTCACATCCAAGATTACAATATGTGGACTATTTTAGGCTGTTGATATTTTAAGTAAAATTTTCTAAACTGTAAAAACCTTTTAAAAACATTTTTAACTTGATTTATAGGAGAAAGGTCTTGTTTCCTAGTTTGGTTTGGTTACTGTGGTGCAGTCTGAATCCCAGTCTCTGGCTGAGATCAGCCCTCCCAAACTGATCTCCTGTTACTATCTTCCATTTTGCTTTCTACTTCACTTATCATAATTTGAAATTTATTTTTGAATTATACTTTATTTATGTATCTCCAACATTATACATGCTGTTATTTACTAAAACATTCACTCTCTTCTCCCCCTTTGTCGTCTGTCAGATTTGTACTTCTTTCAAATCCAGAGCCAACTGTTCCTTTCTCTATGTACCCCGTCCATCCAGACTGAGCATTGTTTCATTTGTTACTCTGTACTTTGCATACATCTGTATGTCCTTTCTTGCTCTCTTTCTTTCTTTTTTTAATAGCCTTTAAGAAATGTTAGATTTATTTACTTGTAAAAATACTGCTCCCAGTATTGTCTAGAAGAGCAGTCCATAGCTAGAAAGAAACGTTGGCATACTTGTCCCAAAACACATTTCTGCTTTACTCCTCCACTCACACTGTCAATTTGTTTTTTTTTTTATATTTCATTTGTATTAATTTTGTTTTTGTAACTTGACAGGTAGAATTACATGCACTTATTGTATGCAATAAGATGGTTTAATTATATATTCACTGTAAAATGACTATATACATACACATATATATGTATGCATATATACACAGACCTAACAAATGTATTACTTCAGATGATTATCATTGTTGTGGTGCAAATACTTTATATCCATTCTCTTAACATTTTTTCAAGAATACAACTGAGTTTAAACACTGAAAACTTTCATTAGTATGTCATTGTATATCCTATTGTCATGTATTAAAAAACAGTGTTGGAGGAAGAGAGGGACTAGGAAAAAACTGGAGACTGCAATAGAATAAGTTAAACTCCATGTCATGTATAATCTTGTCATGTATACCTCTTAAAAAAACAATAACATGTATGTAAAAATATAAATTAAAAACTTTTCAAATAAAAATAGAATTAGAACATCATAAAAACCAAGAATACAATATATTTTTACTATATCTCTATGTTGCAGAATAGGTATATTGAAATTATTCCTCTAATCTAATTGAAATTTTGTATTCTTTGACTAATAATAAATCCCCAACCCTACCTTGGAATGATCCCAGCTCCTTTTAATTATCATTCTATTCTCTAGAATATAAAATCAACTTTTAGGATTCAGAGCATGAATGTGATTGTATGGTAATTGTCTTTCTGTGTCTGGCTAATTTCAGTTAGCATAATGTTCTCCACACTCATCCATGTTCTGCACATGAAAGAATTTCCTTCTTTTTATGGTTGAGTATTTCCTTGTCAACAAAATGAAAAATAAAACAAAAAGGCAATGATGTGGTTCACTGATTAATTTCCCCTGGGTTCGATCCCTGGTACCAAGGAAGAAAAAAAGATTTTCTTTTTCTTCATAATTTTGGCATAGGGGGTGTTATGTATCCAGGTATTTAATCTTTTCTTCCAGGCTTTCTAATTTTTATATGCATCACTGTTTAGGATAGCACTTAACGATCACTTGTGTTTTTCTAGCATTATTTGTCATAGTTGCTTTCTCATTTATGAGGTTATTTATTCATATCATCTTTTATTCATTTTTCCCAGTATAGTTAAAGGTTTGTTGATTTTATCTTATCATGAAAACCTCTAAATTTCATTGATCTTTCCTGTTGTTTCTCTAATCAGTACTTAATTTATGTCTGCTTTATACTTTATTATTCGCAACCTTCTATAAACTTTGGATGAATTTGCTCATGTATAGGATATTCCTTGAGGTATAACATCACATTGTTTGAGATATTTTCTTATTTTTATATAGGTTTTATTGTTCTGAACTTCTCTTTTTAATACTACTCTTGCTATGTCCCATAGGTTTTGACATGCTATTTCCATTTCTAATTGTTTCCAGAATGTTTAAACATTTTCATTTTGTTTTTCTTTAATTATTCTTTCATTGACCCTATGGTTGCTCAGAATTTTATTGTTCACTTTTGTGTGTTTGTAGAATTTCTGCAGTTCTTTATATTGTGTTCCAATTTTATACAATTGTGGTTATAAGAGAGAGTTGATACAATTTTAGTCGTTTTGAATTTTTGCTGTGGGGCTGGTGCTGTGGTTCAGATTTTGCCACGCTTGCCTGGCATGTGGAGGAAACCTTTGGAGCCCCAGGACCACAAGCAGAGCAAACTGTCAGAGCAAGGAAAGCCACATGAAAAACTAAAGAAAACTGATTCTCTCACACACTCGCTCTCACTGTCCCCCTCTCTCTAAAAGAAAAAAAATTGTACCCTGTGTATGGTAAAAAATATGATCTATCCTTGAGGAAGTTCCATAAATATTTGAGAAAACCATCTATTATTCAACTATTGGAAAAATATTCTATTTATATCTGCCGGGTCCATTTGGTCTAGAGTATAGTTTATTTCTGATATTTCCCTATTGGTTTTCCCAGAAAGTATTTCTCCAGTGATGAAAACTAGGTTTAAGTCTCTGCAGTCTGTGTCACTTTTCAAATCTATTAATATTTGCTTTATGTATTTAGGGGCTTTTTACATATTTGGGTGTAAAATGTATGTAAAACAGTTCATTTTATCATTAATTAGTGAATGCTTTGCCTCTGTTTGTTGATTTAAAGTCCATTGTTTTCTGATAGAATTGTAGCTGTTCCTGCTCTTAGTTCTATTTGTGAACAGATTTTCCTTCACCTTCACTTTCAGTCTGTGTGTGTCAATATCGGTGAGGTGAGTCTCTTATAGGAAGCATACTGCTGGGTCTAATTTTTTATCTATTCAGCCACTGTGCTTTTTCATTGGAAAGTTTACTCTATTTATGTCAAAGTAATTTTTGATAGTATGGATTTACTAAAGTTGTATGTTAATTCTTTTTATAGTTGTTTGATAGATCTTTTATTTCATTTTTCCTTTATGTTCTTTATTTCTGATTAACTGATTTTCTAGGGCAGTTTTCTTTTTACTTCTCGTTTTTTATTTTTTATGTATTCACTATAAGGTTTTGTTTTGTGGTTACCATGAGATGTAATAAAGTTTCTGATAGTTGTAATAAAAAATCATTTTAAGCTAAGGACAAATTAACTTTGATCTCAAAAAACCACACTGTTGCTCTCCTATTAACATCCCACATTTTGAATTTTTTATTTCATGATTTAATCTTTCCGTATTGCATATCACCTAACACATCATTGTAGCTATCATTATTTTTAAGAAATTTGTCTTTTAACCTTCATACTAAGGATGTAAGTGACTAACACACCATTGTGACTAACATACCACTCAGAGTATTCTGACTTCAACTCTGTGCTTACTTTGCCAGTGAGTTTTATGCTTTCAGATATATTAAAGTTATTTATCAGCATCTTATTCTGTCATCTTGATTTATTTCTTAAGCATTTCTTATAAGAGAATTCCAGTGGAGAGAAACCACTACAACTTTTGTTTGACAAAGAAAATTTTTGTATTGCCTTCATTTACAGAAGACAAAATTTGTGGACACTTTATCATTGTTATTAGTTGGTTGTTTGCCTTCCCTTCAGCACTTTGAATCCATCACCACACTCTCTACTGACCTGTCATATTTGCTGAGAAGGCAATGGCAAGGCTTATTGGAACTCCCTTGTATGTTATTTGCTTCATTTCTCGTGCTGTTTTCTGGATCCTCTCCATGTATTTGAATTGTGACAGAATTATATTATATTTCTTGAGGTAGTCTTGTTTGGATTTAATCTGACTTTATTCTTTGTGTGCTTTTGATATTTAAAAAATATTGTGTCAGGAAGTTCCTCTTTCATTTCTTTAGGGTGGGTCACTGATATTTTATTTTGCCCATTGGCGATATCCTGCTTCATTTACTATTCCTGATTCTTGTAGTCTTCTGTTAATACCTGCACCCTTGAAGAAGGGAGTACTTATTTCAGTCTTCACAGATGGGCTTTGTGTGGAAAAATCCACTGACAACAAGAGATACTAAGCAAGCTACCTGATATAGCTCTTTATGTGTGGTGCTTGTTGATGCAGCACTGGAACAGGACAGAAATTGGGAGCCACTGTCTCTGCCTCAGTGCTAGAGTGTGCTAATGCTAAGGGCTTTAGGGGATTGATTGCTGCTAACAGCTTTTGCAATCTAAAGTTGTTGCATTTGGTTGGCAGTATAGTAGCATAGAACTCAAGTTCATTGTGCAAGTCCTAAGCCTGGGGCTATGTGGATTCACCTAGCAACCGAATGTGTCTAAAAGTTCAAGCTATAAGTACTGGCTAGGATTCTGGAGCCATGGAAGACTGCCTGGTACGGAGTTTTACTCTGGTGAACCTAGTATTGGGTAAGAAGGCAAAGTCATGTGCTTATTATACTTTTTTTCCCCAAAACAGAACATTTCTTTTTCTGTGTTGTGTAGCCTGGGGTAGGAGGCGGGATGACATAGATAGTATGTAACCATCCTTTGTACTCTATTCAATGTATCTTTGCTAAGTGTGATGCCACACACCTGTAATCTCAGAGATTGAGGAGGCTAAGACAGGAGGATTGTAAGTTGGAGGTCAGCCTCAGCAATTTAGTAAGGCTCCAGGTAAATTATCATGACTGTTTCAAATTAAAAAATAAAAATTTCTGGGGCTGGAGTGGTGGCTCAGCGGTTTCGGTGCTTGCCTGGCAAGCACGAGGACCCGGTTTCAAACCCCCCAGCACCACGTACACAACTAAGGCCATGTGAAAAACTCAATAAAGTTGTTTCTCTCTTTCTCTGTCTCTCTCACTGTCCCTCTCTCTTTAAAAAAAATAAAAATAAAAATTTCTTAGGATATAGCTCAGTGGTACAGCATCAGTCAATTCAACCCCCAATTCACCTCCCTCCAATGTTGTCATTTTATTCTTTGCTTCATGGTGATTACGTTGGTCTTCCTCAAATGTAATTTACACAATTATTAACTAAAGTGGAAAGAGATAGATCAAAACCCTTTCTTTCTACAGTGAAACTACATCTTAAGGACAATTATACAGCTATAACTATGGCTAAAATCAGCTTTTCTCAGCAATTCAAACTAAAGGTTCACAAAGCATTTTGTACGACTCAATCTGCTAGTTAATGCTTGATTTAAAGCTGTCATTGTTGTCATATTATTAGACTGTAAGTCTCAATACCATGTTGACTGAAAAGTTCATTTAAAACCTTCCAAAAATATGCTAGTGTCTTGTTCTGATTTTTACAACCTTTGATGCAATCTTTTTTTGTGGCCTTTAAGAATCGAAAGTCAGTGATTTATTAACCTCCATAATCTATCACAAGTGGTAACATTTGAATGCTGATGCTCTGTACCAGGAAGTGCACAAAAAGAAAATCATGACTTGAGTTGGGCATATGACGGTGCTCTATGTGAGAAATGATGAGCCTGACCTGAAGCTGAAGGAAAGGGTAGAGATAATAGAAATAGAGTAGAGTGGACCAGAAGACACATTTACAGTTAGGAATGGAAAGTAGAATAGGAGGGTAGCTATAGAGTTTCTTATTTTTAGACTAGGTAGATGGACATGCTACTATTCATCAAAGTCAGCTTGGCTAGGATTTTAAAACTTTAAGATACTCCTCCACTCTCTCACATAAAATGAAATATTAGAGTTACTGTATCAGTACAAGTTGGTCTGGGACAGTAGCCCTGACCCAGATACAACTGTGTGCATTATGAGCAAATATGGTTTCTCTCAACCTCAGTTCTCTTTGGATTCACTTCCTGAGGTGCTGGGATATATCAGTTGAACTAGTCTTTTCACTAATCAGAACGGTGGCACTCGGAGCTTTATTCACAAGTTTGGCTCAATGGTCTTTAGTATAAGAAAATTTACTTACCTTAGTGATATACTTTAGTGTAGTTTTGACATTCAGACCTGTACTTTCCTATGAAGGAAATATGAAACAAAGCATCTATCACTCGTAACAGCTTCAGATGCAATACATATAATGAAGATTTTTAAATGTCCAAAGGTGTTGTGTGAAAGTTGTTGAGATGAAGATGAAGTAGAACAGCTCCCAAACCACCTGTGGTGAATAACTTATTTATTTTTTAAAATAGCTAATGTGGTACCAACTGATATACAAAATAACAAAAATACATATTAGACAAGTTAAATGAAAACACCCACACAGAAAAATAAATCATCTAATTCTAAATTACTATTATATTTAACCTTCATAAAATTCATCTGTTAAGTTACTATATGAGTTTCCATACAGCTACAGTGACTTCTCTCCCCAATGGTGAATAGTGGTAAAGAGGTCATGGACCTACTCTGGTCTGCCGAACAGTTTGGGTGGCATTTGTTTCAGAACTTGAATCTAAAAGAAAACACTTAGGTCATCATGCCTGAGGACTGAAATATATATGATTAGGAAAAACAAATGAAATGAGTAACAGGCTTGAATTACAGATGATTAGAAAACAATACTGTTATGCCATTATTTTAAATTACTTCTTACTAGATAAACATTCTGATGAGGGAAAACGTAAATGGAGCTATAGTTGAGTTTATTTTTTGTTAGGAAGAAAGCAAGGTGTGTAACAGAATAGGAATATTAGGAGTAGAAGACATTGGAAAAGAGAAGTGGGATTTCAGAATTTATAAATAGAAATTTGATTTCCTGTCATATTTTAGATCTTCATTACAGAAAATGTTTAGAATATGCTATATTCTTATATACCTGTATAATGTTATATTCTTATTACCTATTCCTTTTTTCAACTAGTAATTTTTCCATCACTGCTAGAAATTTGCTAGAAAGTGGAAATATTTTTTCAGTCCTCCTCTCAAAGAGCAGACTCTTTCTCAGATGCAAATGTTTGGAAGAATAATCACACAATATAGTGACTATTTTTAATTCTAGATGACATTTCATGGAGAATAATGACCTGATATAAGCTTATTGATTGACACTCATTAATGTAATGTTAAAAATGTTAAATCTGGGATATTTTTGACATTTCTATCCCCATTTGTGGAAATGTATCTTCAGTATTTTTTTATAAATGACAAGTAAAATTTCATATTGAATTGCAAGGAATTTGAATTCTTGACAGATTTAGTGGTGTTTGACACCACGTAATTCAACTGGAGTTTCACAGCCCTCTGGAGGCCAGAGAATAAAGAAACTAAATTTTTCAATGACGGAAGAAGACCTGAAAATAAAATGTGACATTTATCTGACTTTTCAACCTCCGATACCTGCACGTGATCACTGAGTGGTCTCTCATAGAACTTTCTCTTCTGAAATCATTGTTCTACATAGGTATCCCTTGAAAGCATCATCTGTCATAAAGTGAAAGTTCAAGGGACAGTACACATCATGAAGATTTTTTAACTTATGATTCTGACATCTTCATGAGTAACTACACAATAGCTTATTTTAGAGAAAAACAAAACAGATATAAGAAAAGAAACAATAGCAGAAAACTTTGACAACAAACTTTAGTTTTGAAGTGGGCTGATATTATACAACCACACATACGTACCGACCAATTCGAAAGTGAGGAGAATGCAAACAATAAAAGAAACAGGATTCTTCTAGATTTATACATAAAGAATAAAGTGATGGTGTTAAATAAGCTAATTACTTCAGAGAGTTATGTAAGTTAAACTAAAAATAGAAAAACTACTAATTAGTAATTACTAAAATTACGAATGGAATAGTAATAATAAAATTTCCCAGCGTATTTACTAATAAGTGAATGGCATTGTGTTGAAATTGTCATGTAGTTATCAGGTAGATGCTGTTGTTACTCCTTTTCTTAACAAGTAAGATAATGAGGACAAGTATTGCAGAAACAGAGAGTGTGAGAGAGCAGAAGAGTATTACACTTATCAGTGGCAGGCGAGGGATCTGAGTGGGGATCTGTATGATTCCATTTTATTTAACTGATTTGTTTAGCTCCATGCCATCCTCAAATATCTGAGCACTGATCTATCAACATGCTCAGATGAGTTGCAATATGCTGCCTTGCCAGTAATAAGAGAGCTGGACTGGGATAAAAGAAACTCACAACATGGTTTTGACTGTGGAATTAGATGGTTATATAATATCCTAATAACTCACTGTCTCTATATGACTCTTATTTCCTATCTTTTGAAAAAAGTGTCTGAAGTTTTAAAATATCATTCTATGTGCACAATTTACATGTAAAAAAGTTACTATTGTAATTATCATATGATTATTTGATCTACTCTACCTTTATCTTAAATGAACAATTCATGCTTAACAGTCATAGGTTCAACAATAAAAGAATACAGTGTTTAAGGCAACCTAAGACATCACTGCCAGTTACCATTAACAAATGACACATAATTCATGTCTATTGAGAGGGTGCTTTAGTAGTATTTTTACAAATAAAAGGAAAATTTTTGAATATGTCTTATATGTTAGGCATTTTAATAAATGTGTTATGTCAGAATGACTCAAAATTATCTAAGCCTTTTCTTGATACTTACATGTGATAATATAAGCAATTTCATTACTTATTGAAAAAAATATTTTTTAAGTGCCTTCTAGTAGAAATGACACACATCTGGAAGTAAAATGATATAGCTTTTTAAACTGCATGAGAAGGTCAGATGACAAGAGAAAATAAAGAATGGATATTATTTCAACAACCAGTCTTCTGACAGTTGGAGAAATAGGTTCCAAAGGAAGTCTACGACCATTTTGTTCTTAATTCTATTATCAAGAGTGGTCTATTTTTTGTATTCATTATGTCATGATGTTCAGAAGATACCATTTAGAGTATGACAATTGAATTAATTGGAGACCAACATCAGCTTGGGAACTTTATACTTTACAGGTATTCAAAAACCAAATATGTACACACACACACACACACACACACACACACACACCTATTTCTTCCCATTTTATTTTTAGAAAATATACATTTAGGACCAAGTAGGTAGAAAGAGTATGATTTCAAATCAAAGAATGGATCTCTCAGTATATAAATCTGACTAACGTCTACTTGTCCTCTGCTTCAGAAATTGGATATAAAGTGCATAGGCAATACATGTGGTATTTGGCTTTATGAAAGATTTTGCTCTAGTGACTTTATTTTTATCATTTTGACAAGAATCTAGTGAAACTTCACCACTTTTAGCAACCAGCTACTGACAGCTGAACCCAAAGCCTACAAACAAAATATGCTTTATAAATTGCCGAGTAATATATATCAATAAATTATTAAAAGCAGGTTTACAAGAAAAGAAAATTAGAAATTGATACCTAAAAGTATAAAGGTTGTAACTATTTTCAAAGTCAATTCATTTCACTTAAAAGAGCTGTTCTATTTTTATATTCAATCCTGTTTTAAGTATACCAAGTGGTCAAGTATACCAAATGATTACCATCATTTCTGCACATTGAAACACAGCAATATTACCTGAGAAGACTCTACTTCATTTAATGATGTTTTCTTTTCCTTGAAAAATATTTTTTAAAATAGTATACAATCTTTTTCAAATATAGTTTTTTTGCATTTTTAATATATTACCCTCTATTTGTTGTGTTATCAAAATGATCATTAAAACATTGATAAATCTTATTTTCATGTTGATGAGCTTATAAGATAAGAATTAAAATTTTAGGGCTGGAGAGGTGGCTCAGTGGTTACTGCACTTGCCCGGTATGCGCAAGGATGGGAGTTCAAACCCCAGCACCAAGTACAAAACGAAGAGTTGAAGCAACAAAACCCAAATGAAAAATTGATTTTCTCTCTTTAAAAATTTGAGAGATAATTATTAGAAGTGGATCCTTTTACATTTTAAAGAGAGAGGGGACAGTGAGAAAGGAAGAGAAAGAGAGAATCAATTTTATTTAGTTTTTCATGTGGCTTTCATTGTTCCGGCACTTTCTGTGTGCATGTGCTGGAGGTTTGAATCCGCGGACTCTTGCATGCCAGACAAGAGTGAGATCGCTGAGCCCCTGCTCCAGCCTCAATCCAGTTTCTTAATGATAGTCTATGTCATTCAATCTTTCACTTTCTTGTGATATTAAGGAGAGAAAAGAAACACTTTGGACTTAATAACACACTAGATCCTTATTAAATTCCTCATATGTTGTAGGGAAAAATTGATATTAAATAATAGAAAGGAAATGGATTAGGTTAAAAATTTAGAAATACATATGCGTATATGTATATATATCTTCATTTTTCTGAATTTATGTATGCTTACACACTCACATGGCTTCAAGTAAAAAGATACAAATGTAATTGTTTGATTGTTACTGTTTTAGTTTTTGATCATTTAATAACATCTCATTTTATTTTCATTGTATGTGTGGTGGGGTGAGGGTGTGTTTGAGATGGGGTCTGCTCATGTTGCTCAGGCTGAGCTTGAATTCCTAGGCGCATGTGATCCTTCTAGAGCAGCTGAGCTGCACCATGCACCACCATACCTGGCTTCATTTCACCTTCATTTTATTACCTTAAGAATACATCTCTTTCTGGTTACAAATTATAATGTTTCTTTAACAGACCATCTACTAATTTATTGCCTACCTAAGATTTACCATGATAAATGTGTGATATTAACAGATACATTATTTGTTTGAAGATGTCTGGGACAAAATCAGCACCTTTAATGCATAATCAAGGAACATAAGTAAATAATCCAGGAGCTTTTTTAATAAAATTTTTATGAAAGACTAGAAATTTAATCATGCAAGATAATGAATTCAGCAATCTTGAAATCCCGTAATTTTATAGTTTGATATAGACAGCTCATTAAATGAAAAATGTTGCCCTTTACATAAAGTCCTTCCACTTATACCTCAGACTAGATTAAATTCCCCCCCCCCTAGAATCCTAATGAAGATACTGTATCCCTTTGATTTCTTAATTTCTTCCAAACTTTTTTTTGAGTGAATATAATGGAAAGATCATCTTTTTGTAATGCACAAAAATTATAGTATTATAGGATGGAAAGTAAGCTTTAACAAATTTATAATATTAGTTCAAAAGTCTTATTTTCTCTCACCTGACAGGCTAAATTTAATTATTGACAGAAAATGGTTCTATTTTCTAAATAGGTTTTTTTTAAAAGACAACATGGAGCTGTTAATGAATGTATCAAAGATTCCACCTCATGTTATTTTTTGGCTAATTTACACAAAACTCAATGATTTTGACTCTTTGTTGTTTTTCATAAATATTTATGTATAATATCATTTACCTTGTAAACAGGATTTTTCTTGCCCAAAGGGAGGAAAAACAATTTGTGTGTTAATTTTATCTCACTGGTTTTGTTCAGCTTCAGTAGTTGTGTATATAAAAGAAGAGATTAGATAAAAGGGAATACAAGCAACCCCTGTTGCTAACGTAAAGAATTTTAATTAGCCATGATGATAATGTTGCAGCAAGTCAGGTAAATTCCACCCACTTGCTCCTAGTACAAACCAGCTGCTAAATGGTTCCTGTCAGTAGGCCTCCAATATTTATTTTGTTTAGATTTTGCTGCCCCCTACAGAATAATGCAAAGCATTCTTGAGTTTGTAGTGTACATTCAACTTCAGGATGAAAGCACTTCATTTTGTCTTGAGATTCTGATATAAATAAACTTCAGTGATAACTATTATGGCTACTGTTTGGCGTATTTTGTAGTACTTGTAACATTGACGCTGAACCTCCCTTTTAAAAATAATTTAAAACAACATTCTTTCCAAAATCGCTCCCCCATCCTACATATGAAAATAGTGAAACCTTTGAAAAATGGAAAAATGAGTAATGTTTAAAATTTTCAAAGTGTAACTTCCATATATAATTTTGCAGTAACATCTTTTGTTTTCTATGGGATAGGAGAAGTTTTACTGTTCTGAGTGTTGAACTGGTACAAAAAGGCCATGATCATGGAAATGACAGAGAAAGGAAATTACTCAATAGGAAAGGTAGATATTCAATATCTCCTCAAAAGTTTCAAATGTGGGGCAGGAGTGCTGGTTCAGCACTTATAGCACTATATAGCTATAACTGGTTTAGCAGTTATAGCACTTATCTGGCATGTGTGAAGATGTGGGTTTGAACCCCAGCACCACGTACACAATGAAGTGTTAGAGCAACAAAAGTCACTGAAAAACTAAATAAAATTGATTCTTTCTTTTTCTTTCTCTCTCACTGTCCCTCTCTCTATATGAAAAGGTTCCAATGTATATCAAGAAAAGTTAAAGATTTACAGCTAGTCCGTACAAGATGGTTCTTTCTTTGAAAATCATGTTATTGATTTATCCATCATCTCTTTTTCTAGGACGTCAACTAAAGAATAAAATAATGTCATTTTTTTAACAACTGAATTGTTTCCTTAAAGTACAAAAACAAAGTTAGATATACTGATTATGTTAAATACAAGGTGATAGTTCAGTGTGTTTTTTTTCACAAATTGTTTCTTTAAAATGTGCAGCATGCATGGTAATGATTATCATTTATTTTATGCAATTTCTTTAGTCTATTCTCCTTGCTACAAAATATGAAATATATATGAATTACCAGAGGTGTTATTAACTATCCTGAAATGAAATATCAGTTCCACCAAATGGTGACTGTTGCTGGCAAGGCTCAGCATTCTTGCTGAGAGCAAGCAGGTCCTTAATAGCCACCTCATATATATTCTGACCTTTCACTGAAACAGTTCAGTCAGGTACTACACAGAAAAACTCTGGTATGTTGTTTGGGAAACAAATGGCACATTTCATTAAGGATAAACATTTATTATTATTTAATTTTTATAAAATTAAGATTTACAAGCAAATTATGGTTGTCATAAAAATATTTAGAATAAAATCTTTTGTTAATTATAAAAGGCAGCAAGCTTATGTGCAAAACCAGAATCAAATGTGTAAAAGAGTTTTTTTTTTTTTAAGTATCAGTACAAAATGAATATGGAGCCTAATGTGAGCAATTTGACAATACGTTTTTGGTATCCCACCTAAGAAATAGAGTATTTAACTATAAATACATCAAGTGTTCACCTAAATGGCATTTTTTTTTATCTCCAAGGTACTTAAGACTTTGCATGTTTATAGCCTAACAAAGCGTTCTGTTAGCTCCTAATATAATGGTATTACTGCTAAAAGCCTGTGAAGCAAATTACTACTCATGATCTTAATTTTAAGTGACATTTCTTTAAAAAAAGGGCAGGTGGGGAGGAGTATAGGAAATAAAACATATTTGGATGAGCATATCAATTTCTACAATAAAAGCAGAAAAATATTTTTTCTTAAATTTCACATGATTATCATCAAATGCCTTTATATTCACTAACAGAATGGCCATATAAAATATTGTATAATCAAAGTTTAGAAAAATCTCATCCAACAAAATATATTTATAATTTAATTATAATTTCAAGATAATTGAAATTAATTATATGCTTTACAAATCAAATAAGAATCCCATATTTATCCAAAATAGGCATTTTCTAAAATTATATATTTAAATACTTTCATGGCATAAATTCTTCCAGGAACAATGAAATAAAAATACAACACTAAAATCTGATTATTTACTAAGTAACTCATTTTGGGAATTCCTGTAATTACTAAAATGCTTGCATCAAGGGAAATATTGTCCTTAAGATTTGATCCTGCCCATATTCTCTATTACTCCTCTGCATTCCATCTTTTCAGTGAAAACCTTAATTTATTTGTTATAGAGTACATTATTGGATAACAGCATTATAAATGTGATTATATACATTATAAATATATTAAATATAATATATATACATATATATCACTAGAAAAAATTACAAGTAATGAATAAAAAGCAAAGTTTTTATTTTGATTGAGTTTTGTTGGTCTGTTTTAAATTGTAAAATGAAATAGCTTTCTAATGAGTTTTTAAAAATAATCTTACATTTTAGCCAAGTGCTATGGCATACACCTATAATCCCAGCAGCTTTTGAACCTGAGACAGGAGGTTTACAAGTTCAAAGCCATTATCAGAAATTTAGCAAGGCCCTAGGCAACTTAGTGAAGCCCTATCTCAAAATCTGATATTAAAAATGGGCTGGGGATTGGCTCAGTGGTTAGGCACTCATGGATTCAATGCCTAGTACCAAAAAAAAAATCTTACATTTTAAACTGAAGTACAATATACATATATTGAAATGTACTCTTTATGAATATACAGTTCAAGGAATTTTTTTTTAAAGAGAGAGAGGAGAGTTAGAGAGAGAGAGATAAAGAGAGAATCAATTTTATTTATTATTCTATCTAGCCTTTCTTTCTCCAACATTAGGTTGTGTATTTGGTGCTGAGGTTTGGAACTGAGTCCTCACACCTGCCAGGCAAGTGCTCTTACCACTGAGCTACCACGTCAGACCCTTTACAAATGTTTTCACACACATAATTAATATTGTTATTAAAATATGATATTCTTCAATTAGCCTGGAAATTTTGCTTAACCATGTTACAATTATTCTAAACTTCCATCTGTGACAATTGTCCAGACTTTATTCTTGTGGATTAATTTTAACTGTTCCTAAACATCATATAAATGTTATATACTCCTTTAGAATTTGTTTCTTTTGTTCAATATATTTTTTGAAATTTAAACATGTTATAATTCTATGTAATGTATTCTCCATTTTTTTAATAGCTGAGGAGCTTCCCATTTAATATAATGGTCTTAGCCATTCTTCCTTTGGTGAACCATGAAAGCATTTTAATCATTGTTATCGTAAATAGTGGTGTTTCAATATTCTTGTATACATTTGTTAATGGGACAAATTTTTTTTATTTCTTTCTGGGAATGAAAGTGATAGTTCATTAATTGTGTTCGTGGCCATATCGATTAAATAATTCCAAACAGCTTTCCAAAGAGATAGTACAATGTTCCACAGTTTCTTGTCATGTCTGGGAATTTCGGTTGTTCTATATACTGTTAAAAATTAATCTCTTTACCTAGCACAGGTGTCTAAAGTAGTTTCTTTGTGTTGCCTTTGTGTTATAGTTTGGATATGAGGTATGCCCCTAAAGCTCCGTGTGTTAAGGCAGAAATGTTCAGAAGTGAAGCGACTGGATTATGAAAGCTGAAACCTAATAAATCCCTCCTAATTTGTAAGGACTTATTGTGCTGGGGGGTAACTGGTCCAGTGGGCATAGGAAGTGAGTAACTGAGGGTATGCCCTTGGGTATAGTATCTTGTCTCCCTGGTTTTTCACTTACTTGCTTTCTGCTTCCTGGCCACCACAAACTGACTGGAGTACCATTCTTCCACCATGCCCTTTGGCAATGATATTCTGCCTCACTGTGGGCCTAAAGCAATGGATTCAGCTGAAGAAGGACTGAGCTTCTGAATCTGTTAGCTCAAAATAAACTTTTCCTCCTCTAAGTTGTATTGGTTGGGTGTTTTGGTCACAGAGATGAAAACCTAACTCATACATCTTATGAACCCATTGTACTCTTTACTGGTATTTCTCAATAAACACATTTCATAAACTTACTCATATTTAGTATATCTTTTCCTGTTAGTTGTCTTTAAAAGTTTATCCATTCGAATGGATTTCTTCTCCTATTTTAACGATTTGTAGGAGCTTTAATCTTACACTTTATTAGACATATGTATTATGGATATTTTATTACAGTTTGCAACTTGAGCTTTCATCTTCCTGGTATGGACTTTTGATGAACAAAATGTTTACCAGATGGAGGAAAGTTCATGAGCATTTGAAAATATGTCTTTAATTATTTTAAGTCCTCAAAATATTTTAATTCTCTCAAAGAAATAGTTGCCTACCAAAGTGTTGTGAAATAATTCTATGATGATTTCTACTAGTTGCTTAACACTTTCAGTTTTTATATCAGATATATAAATCTCAAATTAATGTCAATGTAAGGTGTGAAGTTAGAACCCATGTTTTTTTCCCACATTTTTTTTCAGCGCTTTTAGCAACATTTGTGAAAACGACCTTTTCTTTCCCTTCTGAGCTATCTTGTGTCTCTGTTAAAGATCATTTGGTGGTATATGCAGGGGTCTATACCTTGACACTATCTTGTCCCATTGCACTTCTGTCATTATCTATGCCAATGCCACCTTGCCTTACTTAATGATTAATTCTGCAAATCAGATAGTGTGAATGCTCCATCTAGATTTTTCTTTTACAAGACTGTTTAGATATCCTAGAGTTTTACATTTTCAAAATAACTTTAAAATCAGCTCTTCAATTTCTACAAGAAAACCTATCAAATAAATTGTGTTAAATTAAGATAATCAATGTATAGGGAATTACTTTATAGCAATTACTGAACATTGAATATTTAAATATTCTTCAATTAAAATATTTCAAAGTTTTACAGTTCGGTAATCTTGCTGACTTGTACCATATTTGCTTTTAGTATTTTAAAATTTTATTTTAAAATTAATTTTCCTATTGTTTTCATTAACGTGTGGAAACAGAAATGATTTTTGAAAATTGACTTTGTGGCCTATAACTTTTCTAAAGACCCTTTTTAAAGTTATGCTTTCCTTATAAAGAGTAAAGTTTTCCATGTAAACAATAGTTTGTTAATAAAAATAATATTCTACTCTGTTCCAAATTCTGTGCTTTTATTTCTTTTTCTTGTTTCACTGCAATAGCAATTATTCCAAGGTTTAATAGCAGTGGTCTTTATTGTCATCTTTACATGTTGTATAGTCAGGCATGTGGTATTTTATCATTAAGTAGGTTTTTCATAGAGCAGTTTAAAAACTAATAATTTCCTAATTGATTGAATAGTTCACCATATGAGGTAAAATATAAATCTAACAGGTTTTTTTTCTGCTGCTGAGATTGTCACATGCTCTTTTTCCTCCCTTAATCTGTTAGCATATTGATTAACAGTTTTGGTTTATAAATATTCAAACAAATGTCTCCCAGCAAAAAACTTGTTTGATCCTTATAAGCTATTTTATATTTACCATAATGTGGTTAAACACTATTTGATAAGATATGTTACATATTTGTAAAGTGAGTCTAAATTTTTAAAAATTCTTTCTCAATTTTTTTGAATCCCTCATAAAACAGTGATACTCCATTCTCTTATCAAAAAACATTTTATTAGAATCATTTCTTCTTTAATATTTGATACAATTAGATTGAGAATCAATCTGGGCCTCAAAGTTTGTATTAGTATGATTATTTATTATTAATTCAATTATGATAAGTGAAATTTTAGTATTATTTGGTATGTATTCAATTTATCATACCGTATTTTTTCAAAGAAATTTTGAATATCAAAGTACTAGAGTAAGATATTTAGTAATATTTCTTTATTATTCTTGTAATGTCTGTAGTGTGCCTGTACTGATTTTTTAATCTTCTAGTCGTTACAGTGAAGCTTTATTAGTTGTTTTTGTTGAGTATCTATTTTTTAACTACATTTATTTACATTTTTTGTCATTGAGGTGTTAATTTGTTCTTTTGTCTATACTCTTTTTTTTTATTTGGCATGCTCTTACATAATGTAGGGAATTCTTGTTACATATTCATGCATACATGGATATAGACAAAGTAAATTAAGGCCACTCCTAGTCCAGAATAGCCCCACCTTTTCATCTGTTCCCCAGTCTGCCCTCTCCTTTGTAATACCCCCATGCTATTATTGAAAATAATATAGACTCAAAACTTTCTAGAACATTTGCTATCTTCAGATTTAATTTTGTTAATTGGTAAGGCAGAACTACTTTGGTTTCAAGCTTCATCATGTGGTGTTAACTACAGACTAGAAAAGGAAGGTCTTCCTGGGGGGCTGGCTTGAATATTTAATATTCTCAGGGAGGTTTTGCCATTTTCTAGTTTTGAATTTCATTTACACTTTTTCACAATCTCTGGAATCTGTAGCTATCATTTTTGTACTAGAAGATTTCTGCTAAGCCTCATCACATCCCACAATGTGCCTGTATGAATTAATCTCCATTAAGCACGCTGAGTAGATATATGGTATATACCCTGTCCAGAGTTCCTTCCTCCAATATCCTGCTCTGAAAATCCCAGTGTGTCAGCCACTTGGAGCTCCAACCTCTTCCTCTTCTCTTCAGAGAATTTGCTGATCTTCCTAGGCTCTGCTTCTTTTTTCTTCTCTGCTGTAGGTGTTTGTCCCTAGGCAGTAAGCTGAGAAACATGCAAGGCACACTTTTATCTTTTCTTGGTTTCAAGATTGCATTAGCAACCAGTCTATTATTCAATGCATGAAATATATGTTTCTTCTATTTGTATTCTTGTTTATGACATGTTTCCAAGAATAGAACCAGTTTCACTGTCATATCCCAAGGAGGAAGTCATCTCTTATAATTATAAGCAACGATATAATACATGACACTTATTACTACATCAAATAAATAATATTTGGTGAAAGCAAATTGGTAAGTTTAAATACAACCTAAGAATGCATGGAGAATTTATAGCATAGGATTATGGTAAGAGCTCAAATAATAAATACAAATAAAAATTTCAAAATAAAATCTAAAATGTAAATTCTCTATAAAATTTATTCATTTTTATCACACAAAATTTCAATGCCTCTTTCAATTTTGAACCTATAGCTTTCACATCTGTGTTAGAAAGGAAGTACATAAAATTTTATCCATGCTTTCTTTCTTTACTAAATTATTTTGTGATATCAGTGATGCCAAACTCTGAGTCATCAAATTGAGTATTTCCATTATTTTAAACTTGACAATTGGAAAATTCTCCCTTGAATTCATATAGTATTGTAAAAAACTATTACTGGTAGTGATTTTCCAAAAAGAAAATGATTTTCGGTGTGAAAAAATATGAAAAGTTATAAAACTTGAGCTACAGTGATAACAAGAATGCATGAGGAACTAGTTCAACAAAAATAATGATGAGGTTTAGCCCTAAATAATGATGCTGAAACAATCTGGACAGATACAAAAATTTCTGAATTTCTGTACCATAAAGAGATAAAAAACAAACCCTGTTAAGTATGGATATAGACCAGTAAAAATTTTATTAGATTCAACTTATATCTTCTAAATATGTATTGTAGATTATTTGTCATGGGCAGTTTCTTCCATCAAGGGCAGAACAGAAAGGGTGGGCCAGATAGAAATAATCATTTATTCATTTATTTTATTCATACAGTGAATATTTGAGCAATTATTATGTGTTATATATTGTTCAGGGACATAAACATTTTTGAAAAACAGAGAAGTGGCCTAGTTTCATGGTAGTTACATATTTAGGGAAGACAGAGAGACAACAAATACATAATCCCAGATAATGATAATTACTATGATGTGTCATACGTGAAAATAAGGCATTAAATATTTTCTCTGTGTTGATAATTCCCAAAATGTTTTCCAGAGTAATGATATTTTTCTTAGTTTCAAAGTTATATTATCTACTTGAGCCTTTATTTGGTGATCTAAGGGATGAATCCATTTTAGCATTTCAGAACAGAACTTTTACTCTCTCTCCTCAAAATTAATTGCAATCTCAGCTATCCCTACTTCTGTACATCATTCTACCTTCTGTCCATTTATTCATACCATATACTTCAGTCAGTCATCCTTGATTTTTTTCTATTCTTCCTCATCTATTATATATAAACCACCAGCAGTCTGTCAGATCTAACTGCAAAATATATTCCAAATTTGCTTACTTTGTTGTATTCCCTCAGTGGTAACCTAGTCTAAGTAGTCAGCATTTCTAATCTAAGTTATTGCAGTGGCCTCATAATTGCTCTTCCTGCCTAAGTACTAAACCTCTTCTACTTGTTCTACTCAGAGCTGCCATAATGATTTTCTTAAAATGAAAGTCAGATTATATCAGTTCTCTTCCTAAAACCCTCCCATTCTAATTCATTGCAGGGAGAATTAAAATTTCAGTAACAATTCTAGTCCATGAAGTCCTATATGATCAGGACATAGTCTAACATTTTGAACTCAACCTGCAATATGCCCTTTCCAGGTCAGTACATTCTATTCACACTGTCCTCTACTCAGAAACTCAGAAAAGGTGTTTCTGTCCCATGGTGGTTGTAGTTGCTGTTTTTTTTACTTAGAAAGCTCTCGTCCTAGACTCCTGGATCACTTAATCTTTTCATTTAGCTCCAGTTAATCATAATATTCTTGTTTTAAGCACCATTTGAACAGACACTATTAAATTGTCAACTTAAGATGATCATTTTTAGTGATATTATCTTACTTATGGGTTTCTTTTTTTGTATCACATTATGTTGCTCACTAACATGTAAGTTTCTTGAAAAAGAAACCCAGTTGGTCTCATTCTTTATTATTCTAGTATATGCTTACTACCGTTACTAAGCTCTATATCCTAGCAAAGACAGTAGGAAGATAACATGTCTTTTTAACTGAGGATTTTTTTTTATCAAGTTTGTTTTTAGACCAATAATATAAGTGCTAAGTACACAATTGAAATATGTAGAACCGTTTATAAGATTCCAATAACAGCGAATATTATACATAATGAGTGTTGGAACTCTGGCAGCATTAGTGGTAATGGAGAGGAAAGAACAGACTTAAGAGATGTCTCCTAAAATAACAGGTCAAGAAAATCACATAAGGGATTGTTAAGGTTTAGATATGAGATGTCCCCCAAAAGTTCATGTGTGAGATGATGCAATAATTATCACAGACAAAATGGTTAATCCATTGAGATGGATTAATTGTAGGCAGCTTGTTGTGACTGGATGGGTTAGGTCAAAATATGCAAGTGGAACAGGTTGTAAAATTCACATCCTAAATGAACATTTGTGAGAATAATGTCATCCAGTTCTTTTGTAAAATCCTGCCATGCTGATTTTAGTGACTCTTATGAGATTCTTTTGTTAAAAGCTTTAATAACACTTTTAACTTGAAGATGGTGGGTAGATAGGGAAGTTGACTAAGCAACTGTGAGTTTTATGTGTGCCAGGGGTACTATCTCTGAAGGCAGAATTAAAACATGCTCACAGAGCAATGGACAGCCCTTCATGGGGCTTCTGTAGTAATAAGGCAGGTAAGAAATGATAAGAGAACTAAAATGTAGAGCAAAGCTATGAGAAATGTGTCTGAGATGGAAGAGTCAAAACTTGGAACAGATTTTATTAGGGAGAACAGACACATATAAAAGGGACATGGATACATTAGAAACAAACTCACACAAAATGGAAAACAGGAAAACACTTGAAAACATTTTTATCACATTTTATATTAAACCTACCCAAATAACTACCTGTCCAATACAAATCTCATGGAGAAATTATAGTATAAGAAAAAAAATAAACCTCAAGAATGGTGTAGCCATATACATTCAGCTATTCCTGGCAGCAACACCCCTCACTCCAAACACTCAAAAACACTCAGATAAATTCAGTTTGTGAAAACTTTGCTTTTATCCATGCAAAACTCTCAAGAGATTCCCTACAAAAATATAATGGAAAATATTGGACTGCAATTATACCTCATCTTTCAATGAAACAATATCAGCATTAAAGTAAATTTACCTTTCTGATATTTTGAGAAAAATATATTAGAACAGAAAATGATCCTAAACTTTTTTATTTATTTTTATTAGTGCTTTATAGTCTTACATAATGATTGGATTATTTGTCTCATATTTTTAGATGCACACAAACCAGCAATACAATTTGTTCAATATCCCCCCCGTACACTCTTTTATCTCCCTTCTCCTATCCCCTGATCTTCTTGCCTTTCTTCTGGGGTCCTACACTGTTAATATGATCATTTTAAAAATATTAGTTCTCTATACCCATGAATTCAGAAGATGTTTCCATTTTTCCAAGTTCTTGTGTCTTCTTCAGTTTCTTTCTTCAATGACCTTTAGTTTTCACTGAACAGGTCTTTTTACCTCCCAACTCAGATTTATTCTTAGATTTTTTTTTTGAGGCTATGATGAATGGATTGTTTTCTAATTCCTTTCTCAGCAGGTTCATTATTAGTATATAGTAAAGCTATTTACTTTTGTATATTAATTTTGTAACCTATTACTTTGCTTATATGTTTATTTTGGGATCTTCTAAATATAGGATCACATCATCTGCAAACAGTATTAGTTTCACTTCTTTCTTTCCTAATATAATACTTTTGTTTCTTCTCTTGCCTAATACCTATGGTTAGAAGTTTTAGTACTGTTTTAAATAGGAGCGGTGAAAGTGATCATCCTTCTCTCGTTCCAAATTTTAGAAGAAAATGATTTTCATTTTTTGTCCATTTACTATGAACTTGGCCTCATGTCTCTTGTATATAACTTTTATGATGCTGAAGTAGGTTTTTATATCCCTAATTTTTACAGTGGTTTTTTTAATGAATAAATGCTGTCTTTTGTCAAAGATTTCAGTTGCATCTATTAAAATGACTAAGTTATTTTTATCCTTAATTCTATTCACGTGATGAATTTCATTTATTGATTTACACATGCTAAACCATCCTTGCATTTCTGGGACAAAATTAAGTTGGTCATGATTTGTATCCATGTTTACATGGATACAAAATAGTCTTCTTAATTGTTGCTCAATATGATTTGCATATATTTGATTGAGAATTTTTGCATTGTAATTCATCAGGATTATTGTTATGCAGATTTCTTTCTTTGATATATCCATATTTGCTTTTGGTATGAGTATTACACTAGATACATGCAATGAATTTGGAAGTGTTTCATTGCTTTCTATTTCATGTATATTTTGAAAACCATTAGGAATAGTTCTTTATAAATCTGGTAGTATTCAACTGAGAATTCATCTGTTCCTTGGCATTTACATATTGGAAAAAATTTTATTACTGTTTCTGTCATATTGCTAGTTGTTTGTTTAGATTTTCTATATCTTTTCTATATCTTTTTCTATATCTATAATTTTTTTCATGTCATTTTTCTCAAACTGTATTTGTTTCTTCTAGTTTTTCTAATTTATTGGAGTATAATTTTTCAAAATAGTCTATGGTGATCCTCTGGATTTCTGTGAAATCTTTGGTGATTTCTCTGTTTTCATCTCTAATTTCGTTAATTTGTGTCTTCCTTTTTTATTAATTTGGCTATTTTTATAATTATAATCATTTTTTACTTTTTTTATCTGATATTTCATCCATTTCAATATCTTTGGGGTCAATTGCTGGTGAATTACGAACTTTAGGAGGTATCATGTGACCTTGCTTTTTCATATTTTTTGTATTTCTGTGTTGAGTTTTATGCATCAGTGGGATGTATCTTTCTTCATCTCTTTAGTGTGGGCCTTTTTTAGGGCACAGCCTTTCTTTGCGAAAGCATTCTAGAGTAATTAGTTTGAGACCCTTTGAAGGTATGTAGTCCACCCTTTGTGTTATTATTTTCTGTTTTTGCTATAGCAGTGGATGTCTGTGAGTGGGACCTGAGGGCCCATCCCTACTCATTCCTTCTTGGGACCTGGTCATTAATTTGAGGGTTTTTCCTGTTGTTGTTGGTTTGTTTTTGTCTGTTCAATTTTTTGTATTAAATTATAGCTGAAGTTTGCTTCATTAAATTGTGTGTGGAACATGATATATCATCCTTTGGCTGAATTTATTTCAGCAGCAGAGACTCTGTATTATGAACTTGTAGTGTCCCAACACCTCACAAAAAGGGGTGGGTAAATGAACAATAGAAACAGCTGATGCAAACAATATACAGCATTAAAATACATACCCAGTGCCTAATATGACATCCACAACATTAATTTTTACCACAAAAACAGGAATGATTGGGTCAACAATTGTCAACATCAAAAATAAGCCACCATGAACTAGATCTGGCATTAAAGCGAACAGTATGTGTCAACTATTTCATCCATAGCAGTGATACTACAATATGAATGTTGGGGACAAATGTTATACAAATCAATTAGTTCTAAAAGATGATAAAAACACACTTTTTAAAAAGAAAAAATGTGATAGGAAGATAGAAGAGAGTTTACAATATTCAAAATGTGAACAGAGAGAAAGCAGAAGAGATGTGGCCTATGATGGTTACAAGGAAGGAGGAGGAAACAGGAAAAACAAAGTAAAGAGAGAGAGAAAGAGTGAATAAGAGAATCTGGCTATGAGTGGGAGAATTAAGGAAGGATAAACAAACAAAATAAACAAATGAAAAACCTTAATCCTTAAAACACAATGCAAGGGAAAAATAACTGCATTAAACATGCTAAATTGAGGGACTGGAAGAGTTGCTTAGCAGTTAAAATTTGCCTAGCATGAGGAAGGATCGAGGTTCAAATCTTAGCACCACATACACAACTAAGTGTTGGAGAAACAAAGGCCAGATGAAAAAATAATAAATAAAATTGATTCTTTCTCTCTCTCTTGCTCTATCTCTCTAAAAAAAAAGCAAAAATGAGAAAAAGGAAACAAACATGTCTACATTAGACATTTACAAATCAATCAGCACAGTAAGAACACCAAAAAGAAAAAAAATGGGAAAAGATACTTAATTCACTTTTTAAAACAAAAACAATTGTCACCACTGAGATGGTGTCAAAATACTCAATGCTTATGGGAAACTGTCCTTCTTTATGTTTCTTTTTAAGCTATTTACTGATGGAGAGAGGAATGGCTGGGGGTTGTTAACCCATTCCCTTTTTTGTGTTGCTCACCAAGCTGCCAGTTGGAGTGGTCTAAGCCTAAAACTGGTTGAAATAGCTCTCAGCTTCCCTTCTCGTCTATACAAGGTAGGATGGGAAGGAAAGCACCCTCAACTGAAGTTTTGTAAGCACAAATTAAATCAATGCACTCCCATGGTGGTGCTACAACATAGTTCTATGAGGGGAGGTCTCTGGGGCATAGGTCCAGTCATGTCTTAGGGTCTTCATTGAGTGGAACCTGCTTTGGACTGATTAGATCAACACACCCCTAGGGAATGGAATATGTTGATCTTTCCTGAGAGTCTGGATCTCGGAAGCCTCCTAAGATAGGGGAGGATAGGCAGTGGAAAGCAAAAAAGGGATGTTAAAGGTCAAGAGAGCAAGCATGATAATAGCCATTTTCACATGCCCCTGACATGTTATAAAATAGTTTCTGTTTTTCAAAGGATCCAAGTTTTAACCTCAGGACAAAGGCTATGTAAACTGTTATGTACACTATGGGACAATTGAAATATCAAGAACCAATCAAGAGGCACTTATCAACTTCTCTTTATGTGCCTTTGAAAGAAAGAATGCTTAAATGTCTCTCTTGCTCCTCCTAGGTACACTGTGCCTCACGTTCTAAGACTTTCTTTCAGTTTCCGTTTAAATAAAAGTCCCCCTCACTTGCTTACCTTGGCCTTTGCAGTATTCATTCTTCAACTCCTTGGAACAGTAACCCAATCCCAACTCCTGCAGGTAACAGGTACATGTAAGCCACATGGTAGGCAATTGCTCCCACACTATGTCACTGTTTGGTCTGATCTCAGGATCCCACAGCAGCAGCTTCAGTGAGGCTACCTCAAGACAGCTCCTGACTTAGCTCTCTGAAGCTAATTGAGAAACACAGCCTGTGGATCAGCTAAGTTCAGGATGCTTTTCTGATCTACAGGTTTTTTCACACCAAATCTGCCCACTAGGTTTCTCTCTGTGTCATCACTCCCCTCTGTGGTGAACCAGCACCACTTCCATTGCCACTGTGGCAACTGCCTTGGTGCCAATGTGCTTTCCTCTTTGTTCAATGTGCCTGAATTTCTTAGTCTCTGAGATAACTCTGCGCAATATTGAATTTTAGTAAAATCCCCTTTTTTATCCACCCTGCTGAGAAACAGTACTCCTGCTTCTTGAATCCCAAATCATTTAGCAACTAGGAATGCAGACTTCCTCTAATCCACCATCTTCCATTTCAGGCAAACAGTATTAAACCATTCAACTGTGCATTGAAAGATGGCAATTCCATATTATTTTATTGGGATATTAATTGTCACAGGCTTTTGGAAAATAAATTAAATGAATAAACACTTCCATGGCTGCACATTAACAAAATGTATACTATAACATCAGTCCATGGAAAGCCTCCAAACAAACAAAACTATCTGCAGCAGCAGCAACAAAAACAAGAAGCCCCAAGTGTCAGAAATCTAATCTCCAGAGCTGTAAAATAACTGACATTTTGTCTTCAACACATCTTAAGTTTTTCCTAAACCCTCAGACCCTTGGGAACAACAAAATTTTATGACTCATGTTTGAAGAAATAAAATAAAGATACTGTATAAGAAAATAATCTATAGGATGGTTGGGTGTGCACTAGAGTAAAAACTGTCATATTCTCCTAATTGATAGTGCTCAAATTAAAAAGAAAAGAAAAAAGAAAGAAAGAAAAGTAACTGCCATATTATTCCTTTCTTGGTTCTTACTGTCTCATGAGTCTTTGTAACATGGAATCATATACATGTGTCTTTATGCATACAAAAACAGAAGAGATAATTGATAACATTTCTCATTCTAAAACATTATCATAACTCCATAATTGTTGAGGTAGATTGAATAATGCAACAGCTCATTTTGGGGAGCATTAGCTGTTCCAGAGCTGCATGATAAACATTTTCATTTCTAGAAATCTCAAGAAAGAATTTTATTCTTATATTAATTTTTATTTTTGAGATAATTGTAATTTTTGATTATTTAAATTTATTATCTATGAAATTTGGGGATTTGTCTACAGACTTATTAAATCTGGACATTAAGAAAGAGTCATATGCAAGCTATTCTCGTAAGATATTTATCCTTCATGACTTATAAGTGAGGATTCACAAAACACCAACCTTGCAAAAAGTTAGCAGTTCATTGGGACAAAGATCAGAAGTTTAGGATCATCAACATTTCCTTCAAACCAGTTTTATAAAATTTAGATCCTGTGAAGTATGTGGGAAAAAATGCAAAGAGAAGTGAAATGTTTGCATCATGGTAAAAAAAAATCTTACAACTTTGAGAAAACCAGGATATGAAGCATTGTTTATCTCCTACCTGTCATTTTGCTACGTGAGGGTAATACGTTTTTCCAAGTTTCTGCAAGTTAGAAAGGACTTTCTGCATAATCAATTACACATAATGAATGATATGTATAATGCATATATTAAGTTACTCCTAAATGAAACCATTGAATAGACATTCTGGCACCATTAAAATTCAGAAACACAATGGTGTGGGCCTTATTAAGCATATGGGCAGTGTGAATGGGAATAAAATAATTTAATTCAGAAATAATTATAAAACTATATGATTGTAAAGTTTCTACAAATAAATATCAAGGGTAAAAGTTAATGAAAGCACTATAAAATGAAAAGTTTACGTGAAATTTACTAATAGTTTAATGAAAATATCATTAAAGCACTGATGTTTAATTTAGTAAACACTAATGCCCATTTAAATTTCAATAAAAAGCAAAAAGTTATTCTTAAAGAAAAAAAATTCTTGGAATATATTAGGTATAAATATAGCAAAAAATAATTATAACCAATGATGATATGTGCTTTTGATTTTTCAAGAGAAACAGTATCAGTCAGAATACCAAGAAGAAGCAGACATCAACTCCTAATTTAAGAGGCCAAAGTAGGAGAACAGGTGAATGTGTGTTTTCTTTTCTCACAGGTAAATTCTTAAGAGTAGGATGGTTGGATTATGGGGCTTAGGGCGTAGTGCAGTGGTCACAGCACAGTGGTTGAATTATGTGGTCTCATTGTTATCTCACTGTAAAGGAGATGCCTTTCAGAATGGCTTTATTTTAATATTTCAGATGTGACTTGAAAATAAATAATATTTTAATCCTACACAGGTCTAAATCAGGTCTTATGCTAACAGAAACTAAAATAGCTCTATTGCCCTTCATCTGTTGCTTTCTTTAAGTGAAGTTAATAACCCTTCTCTTCTTTCTTTTGGCATCAACAAGTTATGTACTATTTTGTTGAACAAATACCACCCATGCATAATTCCTGGGAAATATTTAAAGTATCATGCAATCATCCAAAAGAAGAAAAATAAATAAAAATTAGACATTGAGTATGCTTAAAAAAAAATCCTTGCAAATCCACTATACTTGTGCCAGGAAAAATAAAGGAAGTTGGAGCTGAATAATTGTCCTTCTGCCTACACAAGGTAAGTTTACGATGTAATATTTTTTTTAAAGAGAGAAGGATAGTGAGAGGGGGAGAGAATCAATTTTTATTGAGTTTTTCACATGGCTTTCATTGCTCTGACACTTAGTTGTGTACATGGGTGCTGGGGTTTGAACCCGTGTACTTGCGCATGCCCTGCAAGCACTGTAACCGCCGAGCCACCTCTCCAGCCCCATGATGGAATGTTTTTGACAGGAGAGTAGTAGTATATTTCCAGATGTTTCTTTTCCCCTCCCCATTGCAAATGTAAGGTCTATTTTTTTTTTCAGTTTTTCACATTGAGAAAATGGTAGGATTTCTGAAGACAAAGGCCAAGAAAGCAACCCCATCACCAAAAAGACTGACGGTATTTCTTACTTTGAAGCTTGTCTACCATCAACCATCAGCAATGGGTAAAACTTTATTTCTTTATCTGTTTCTGTCAGTTTTTGAGTCCAGTAGCTTCTTGTCTAGTTAAGCTAGACTTGGTGGTTTTCCTTCAGATTTCAGGACAGTATGCTGCTTTCTCATATCAGTTTGTTTTGTTCTTTTGCTTTTTGTAAGCACAAGAAGGATGGCTTGTGAGGTCTTTTTTGACAGAATTTAAACCAGAAATTGGGAGAGGGCAATTTTAATTCTGATGAACTCCAATTCATCTTGCTTACATTTATAGCATGTGTACTGTTATTTCTAATATACCTTTGAGAAAATTAAGGTTGCAAAGATATTCCTTTTTTCATGTATCAGCTTTATAATTTTGTTTACCATTTAGGTCTCTGTTCCTTAAAGATATAGTGTTGTCCAAAATTGGTAGGTTTCCTTAGGGGCTGAATACAAAGATTACAAGAGTTACATTCACTGTATTGTATTTATTGATCACACAAGTCAAATCCAGGTATAAGGTTTTAGTTCTGAATAAGAACTTGAATGTGGTACTAATGGTTCATTGGGGCACATTAATATAACAGCCAACCAGAGTCTCCCTTTTTTACTCAATGGTTTATATCTTTCCTAAATAAAAAATATATGTTCATCCTCTGGGCTGCTCAAAAACTTGATTCCATGATTTATGGCCTCACTGAAACCTCAGATGCTGTATTATATCTCTAAGTCAATTCCAGGAACAGAAAATTTCCTCAAATACAGCTTCTTGTAATCTGTGGAATTTTTGGAAAATAAAAAACAACCATTGTTCATTATACACAATATACAAGGATGAAAAAAGAATAAGCTAAGTGCAAAAGACATTGCCATAAGAAAAATGAACAAAAGGAGGCATATTATAGGCAAACTCCTAGACATTTAGAGTCCAGATCGCATGTATCCTTGATTAATAGTTAATTGTGGTGCTTAGGAGAGATTCACTGTGTTTCTTGGCTATGTCCTCTGAGTTCTTTCATATAAATTTTTCTTCATGTGTCATAAAAGTCACTTTTCTTTGCAACCGAAAAGGTTCCTACAACTGTGTCTTGCCAATAGGAGTTCTTAGTATAATGGCTTCATTTAATTTTAAAATGTATGTTTATGCTCCAAGTGATATAATTATTTTTAAAATTTTGTGGGATTCCTATGCATTTGTTTAAAATGGACTCCATTAGGGGAGAAAGGAAACACAGGCACAGATCTCTGAGGGAGATGACTTTTCTATTTCAGTTGGTTGGGGCACTTTGGGCCAACACAAATAGAACTCTTTGAAACACTATTACATTGTTTCTGATGTCTTTGAGACATATTCTGAGTATACTTTGAAGATACTTTTAATCTCCTTGGATCAATCTATAAGGCATCAACCTTCTCTGATATCGTAACAAAAGATTTTGGATGACCTTGACAGCAAGATCATATTTAAGTGACCACAAGATGGCAACCACCCCACCAACAGTGACTCAGAGACACTCCTGAGAATCACCTCACGCTGCAGGAGTACACTCGGATTCCCACGGTAGGACAAAGCTCCCAGTGTGAGGGAACATTATCCCCCGCTATTTTTTTAATTCCAAAGGAATAACGTGGTCCATTAACGAATATAAAGGAGAAAGTTTTTGGCACCCATGCAATCAGCCCTACACCTGGGGGGAGGGAGGCTAATCTGGAGGGGAGGAAATGGAGCAAGTTTCCTAATCAAATACCCTAATCCGACCGCAAACTCCCTGAACTGATTGCTCTTAAAGCTCTGGGAATTAATTGCTCACATTAGGAAACTTAACAGCTGTTCATGCAAGTAACAGCATCCAACTGGCCTTTGTGACGTTTCCCTGAGGGCAGGGCTGGTTGCTCAGCAAAAAATGGTCTTGGCACCTCAGCCACCATGATCAGAAAACCAGAATCTATCGCCCCAAGATTTGGCCATTTCCCAAGGGGTCTGTGTGGGGCTGGGATTTCCCTCTCCACCTCCGGTCACTGCCCGCAGAGCTGGGGAAGGAGAGGATTCGACACAAGATCTTTAACTCAGTCATGGCAGACAACAATTCTCCACCTGTGCTCAGGGTTTACAAGAGCTGATTTTCAAGTCCTTTAAGGTAAGCGCTTGCAACACCGTGCAAGAGCGGGGCAAGTCACTCAACAGCGACTTGGGGCCTCAGTCCCCACAATCAGAAAGACAGAAGTTACTGCCCCCCACACCTGGCTGTCTGCCCTGGGGGCTGTGTGGAACTGCGAATCCCCTCTACTGCTCACAAACCTCTTGGATGGCGACCTTCTGCCTGCCCCTCTACACACTAAATAGGAGGAATCTGTGAATAGAGCTTCCTGCAGCAGGGCACATCCTTCTCAAGGGGACTGTCTGCTTCAGCCTCTGCAAAAGTGACCAGTAACTCACTAACAAGGCAAGGTCTGATATCTGCCTCAGAAAGCTTTGAATAAATGGGGCAGCATGAGCTTCCCCTTAGCATCTGAGCCCTGTGCATAGCCAAGGCTAAGTAGGCTTTGACCTCTCTGGGTGGGCGCCCCCAAGTGCTTGTAACTGAGAACCACACAAGCACTGGCACAATCTGGCCCATCCCTTGTGGGTTTCTGTCAACCCCACAGAGCAGCTCTTGTGACTTCTGAAGATCAAGCATTTCAGGCTTGCCACTCTCCTTGGATCAGTCAGAGACTCACACATCTGCACTAGAATCAACTAGATTGTCTAAAGCTTCTGAGCCCCAGGCCCAAGAAATTCTATAGTGTAGACAAGCAGAAAGTAATCACCTCAGGATTACAGCCCAGGGGGAGCTGAAAACTTTCCTCACAAGAAGTGTGAGATGGCAGGTTCTTACACTCCTATGCAACAGAAAATTTTGAGGAGATTCTCTAAGAAAATCCAGATCAATGGACTTATCCAAGCTGCTTCTCCCCTGGCAAGCTCAACTGTGAAAAAATTCCCAGCTAGATGACAGATTTGATCACATCCCCCTAGGGTACATACTCACTGACCTAGGGGGCAAAAAACTCAGAACTTTCACAACTAGTTTTGAATTGATTTTCGTGTGCCTCTTGAGTATTTTTGTTTTTTAATGGAGATCCAGCTGGAATATAATACTTTTAAAATTTTAACAATACTTTGGGGTTTTTTATCCTTTTTTGCTTTACAATTGATACTGAATTTGATGTTGGTGGATGTAAATATTTATCCATGTGTATGTATTGGTGATTGGCTCCTACTTTCTCTATGTCTTTTTGAATCCAATTGCTATCCCTATACCACTGGGTTCCAACCAGGAAAACATTTCATAATAGCAAAATAGTCTCAGCCTCTGCTGAGATTAGTATGCCACATACTAATCTCTTCCTCCCCTGTACTCTGGTAATTCCTAAATATTAGCATTTTTCTCTCATCCTCACCCAGAGTCTTTACTCTACCCACATTCTATGTTTTCCTTATTTCTAGTAGAATAAACAACTCCCCCCTAATCCCTTGTTCCTCTTTACTCTAAGGCAGGTGTGCTATTATACCTCCCCAATTCACCTCCTTGACTTCCTAATCATTTATTCTCCCCAATTCCAGAGACCCTGCTATCTGAAGAAATAGACACGCTTCAAAAGGAGTACTTGCTTGCTATCATAATATATTGTGAGAGCTCTCTCAAAGAAAACTGCTACTATTGGTGCTAGTCATCAGCACATCTGTTTTAGTTGATACAGACTAGTATTTGCACCTATAGCCACTCAAGTTCTCACAGAACGGTCTGGCATCTTTAGATCTGTCTTGACCAAATAGCTACCCATCACAATGAAGCAAAGCCATAAGAAGTTCCAATTACTCCGCCAACAGTAACAATGTTGAACTACAAGACACGCTCTCTGATTCTGAAAATGAGGAAAAGGGGAAATAACTCTCCTCCTCAACCCCACAGCTCTCCACACAAGGATCCCATAGCCGGAGCCCTAGATGAAAACCAAAGATATTGTAAGAGCATTATGATTAGTAATTCAATCAAAGAGTTGAGAGATGAAATAAAGAAAGAGATTAGAGAAAAATTTCAAGAGATGAGAGACAACTTCTACAGGGAAATAAGGGAGCAATTCTATGAGATGAAAGATCAGCTATACAAAGATATTGACATTCTGAAAAGAGATGTAGCAGAGCTATCAGGATTGAAAAACATGGTTAACCAAATCAAATCTTCACTGGAAGACACCAACACCACAGTATACTCCACTGAAAATAGAACTTCAGCTCTTGAAGAACAAACATCAGAAAATGAAGATCAGCTAAGCAATGTCAAATTCAAAGAAGATAAACAGGATAAGCAACTTATATTACATAATCAGATTTGATGAGATAAGATGTAATAATCTGAGAATCATTGGCCTGGAGGAACATTCCGAACAGCAAACAAGGGGCATCAAGAACCTTTTAAGCAAAATCATAGGTGAGAACTTCCCTCATTTTACAATTGATCCAGAATATCACATCCCAGATGCTTATAGAACAGCAAAGAGGCCTAATCAAATGAGAAACTCACCAAGACATATCATATACAAATGAATAACCAAGAAATTAAAGAGAGAATTCTAAAAGCAGCTAGAGAAAAGCCCCAAACCACATTCACAGGCAACCCAATTTGGATCATTATGGATTTTTCAGAGTAAATGATGAAGGCCAGAAGAGATTGGAACAATATCTTTCAAGGGTTGAAAAATAACAACTTCCACCCAAAGATAATATACCCTGCAAAACTCAGCTTCAATTGTAATGGGGAAATTAAATACTTCAAAGACAAATTCAAGCTAGCAAGATACGTGAACACAAATCCTGCACTATAGAATATTCTCAAGGATGTTCTCCATTCAGAAGAAAATGCCAGTGATACCCTAAATCCTTAAACAAGGGTGAGTCAATAATCATATTATACACAAATTGACTTCCAAGATGACTCAAAACTCTCTAATTGTTACAAAGTCAGAGACTCAGCCTCCCATATCTATTCTAACTTTGAATGTGAATGGTCTCAATACCCCAAGTGAAAGACACAGACTGGCCCACTGGATCAAAAAACAAAATCCAACAATATGTTGCCTGCAAGAGACACATTTGACACTCAAAAATAGACATAGGCTGAAAGTGAAAGGATGGCAAAATATCTACCAGGCCTGTGGCCCAAAAACGCAAGCATGTGTGGCGATTCTAATTTCTGATAAAATCAATTTCCAACTAAAACTAGTTAAAAAGGACAAAGAGTGTCACTTTATCATACTAAAAGGGACAATCCATCAAGAAGATATAATGATAATTAACATTTATAACCCCAATTACAACCACCCCAAATATATGGAAAAAATACTTAAGGACATTAATCCCCACATTGATCTCAACACAATAATTCTTGGGGACTTCCACACACCACTATCAACTCTAGATAGATCATCAAAACAAAAAATTAATAAAGACATCTCCAATCTGAACAACTCTATTAATCAATCAGGCTTAACAGACATCTACAGAATATTCCATCGTAAGACATCTGATCCTTCTCTAAAATAGACCACATCCTAGTTCACAGGGATAATCTTAAAATACATAAAAAAGTGGATATAATCCCATGTATTCTGTCAGATCATAATGCTATGATCTTAGCAATCAACAACAAGAGAAACAATAGAAACTACTCAAATACTTGGAAATTGAATAATTGACTCTTAAACAAAGGATAGGTAAAAGAGGAAATGAGAGCAGAAATTAAGACTTTCATGGAATTGAATGAGGAAACAACATACCGAAACCTCTGGGATAGTATGAAGGCATTCTTAAGAGGCAAATTTATAACACTGAGTGCATACATCAATAATCTAGAAAGAGATCAGATAAATAGCCTTATGCTTCAACTCAAACAACTACAAAAGAAGGAACAGTCCCACCTCAAATCTAACAGAAGACAGGAAATTACCAAAATCAGAGCTGAAATCAACAAAATTGAAAACTAAAAAAAAAAAAAAACAGTAAAAATTATTTACAAAACAAAGAGTTGGTTCTTTGAAAAAATAAACAAGATCGACAGACCCCTTGCCAATCTCACTAAAAGGAAGAACGAAGTGAAGCAAATCAACAAAATCAAAGACGAAAATGGGGATATCACCACAGACTCATCCAAGATCCAGAAGATTATCAGAACCTATTTTGAAGATTTATACTCCACCAAGTTTGATAACCTGGAGGACCTGGACAGGTTCTGGGAAACACACAACATCCCCTCCTTAACACAGGAGGACATTGAAAATCTAAACCAACCTATCACATATAGTGAAATTGAAGCAGCAATCAAAGCTCTCCCAAAAAAGAAAACCCAGGTCTGGATGGATATACGGCTGAATTCTACCAAGCTTTCACAGAAGAACAAACACAGATCCTCTACAAGCTCTTCCAGGAAACTGATAGAGTGGGAACACTCCCAAACACTTTTTATGAAACAAATATTACACTTATACCAAAACCCAACGAAGACATGTCAAGGAAAGAAAACTATAGACCAATTTCTCTGATGAACATTGATTCAAAGTCCTTAATAAAATTTTAGCTAATTGGATACAAAAGAACATTAAAAAGGTAATTACATCATGATCAAGTGGGCTTCATTCCAGGAAAACAAGGCTGGTTCAACATACGCAAATCAATAAATGTAATTCACCACATAAACAGAATTAAAAACAAAAATCATACAATCATCTGAATTGACTCAGAGAAGGCATTTGATAAAATTCAACACTACTTATGCTCAAAACTCTGGAAAAGGTAGGGATCAAGGGAACATACTTTAACTATGTCAGATCCCTTTACGACACACCAGTAGCCAACATTATCCTCAATGGAGAAAAACTGAAAGCATTTCCACTGAATTCAGGTACTAGACAAAGGTTTCTGCTTTGCTAAGTGAAGTATCCCAATCTCAAAGACTCAAGGGCCGAATGGTTTCTCTGATCTGTGGGAGGTAGAATACATGGGGAAGCAGTATGTTATATGGCTAAGTTAATAATAACTTCAAATTGTATGATTCTCAGCGCAACAGTGAGATGACTCCCTAGGATACTTGGAGCTGTAGGGTGGGGGACAGGGTGGGGGGAGGGCTTAGGAAGAACACCTAGGAGACTGGAGGTGGGAATATGGGGGAATCATCTCAGAAGGAGATCTCTGACCTCCATGAGATATCCATTTAACTCAGAGGGTCTTTTGGGGGAAACAGCAACATGGGGAATCCAAGCTGGGCATCCATGACATGACATTAGCCCTGGATAAGTAAGTATATATACATTTGTTCTTGAATGTTTGATAATGTTTCCCCCTCCATTGTAACTCTATATCCATCTAATTAAAAGAAGAAAAAATTGTGAAACTCCAAACACACACACACACGCACAAATCGTATTTAACTGGAAGTGTCCTGAATTCAGTCCTCACCCTGAGGTTTTTGTTGTTGTTGTTGTTGTTTTTTTTTTTTAGAACTTTTTTTCTGGGAAACCTTATGTAAGAGAAATACTTTTACTTTTTAAAAGAGCAAGTCCTTATTATGTTAAGTATTTATTCTCTATTCTGAAAACATTTTCTCTTTAATTCAACTCTCTTCTCCCATAGCTAACTTGAAGCAATGAAAGGAAACTATTTGGCACTTTCACAATCTGCCTGGATATCTGATAAGCAAAGTGCACAAGTTTATTAAGTATTCCATTTTTCCTGTTATTGCAGATAATAGTATTATTCATTTTACTTAGTGTATGACTCAAATCTTTCCTTTTGCTATTCATGGTAATTTCTTCTTTGTCTTTCCAGCCACCGCACATAGCCTACTCTTAAAACTTTGCTAACTGCCCAATCTCCTAGTTAAGAACACATATATGTTATAACAGCGCTCCATTTTTTATAGCAATTACTAACTTGGTTATTTTTTGCTCTGAAACAAATTACCCTAAAATTTATTGCCTTAAGGAAATAATGATCTTATTTCCTAAGTTCTATACTGGGTTCAAATACTTGCTGTTTTGAATGTCTGACTGGTTGTTTTGGAAGAAGCTCCATTGAGCTAGTAAATTTTCTGCAAACTTAAATCAGTTGTGATATAGAGACCATTGCATTGTTTTCTTCCCCAAGCGATTTTTAAGAATCTTTGCCTTCATATGTTCTCCTTACCTGTTCTTTCCAGTTGGAAGTTCTAGCAGGATATTCAAAGTCTGGACATGGAAGATCAAGAAAGCTAGTTGGGCTTCAGGGTTTAGTCCCAATACTGGCCTGGCATAAAATGTGTTATTACCCAGTTACCTAAAGCACATCACCGGCTCATCGTGAATTCTGAGGAAGGAGACTACTCAGGGGCATGAATGGTGCATATCTGTGACTCATTGAATGTAATCAGTGTAGTGGACTAAAACAATTGTATAATTAGGATAACCAAGTGTATATTATCCATTTGACAATATTCAAATGTCTTCTGTAGTATTGGTTTTAGTCCTGAGAGAATTTAGAAGACAAGTAAGAATGAGCTAAAAATTTTAGCCACAAATTGTTAATCATTGGAATGTTGGTTTGCATCATACAAATATTTGTTAACAATATATTTTAAATACTAGGAATTTCTAAAATGACCTATACAAATTCCACTTAGAGTTGACTGTTACTTTCAGAGAAAAGCCACTTTTAGTTAATACCCAATAATTCTAGTGCACTTTTTGTTGCTTTATTGGCACAGTGAGACAGTTGTTGATTAAAATAAAAACGAACTGTTATTTAGTAAATAGAAATGAGACATTGACTGTGTAAATCTAAAATGAAATAATCAAGTCATGCATTTGACCTCTAAAATGTCAGTTGAAACAAAAGAAATCAAAACAAACTGTGAATATAATAAATAAACACATTAATGGCTTGCCTCAGAGTCAACAGGAACATTAAAATTGAATAGAAACACCTGATTATGCATTTTCTAAAATAGAAAGCACCATCTCATGTCCTGTTGGATAAAACAGTTTATTACTCCAATTTTCACAAATATTTTTTAAAGGAGTCATACTGTGTTTACAATGATTTCATAATTTTCCATCTTGATTGCATGCTGTGACTTAAATATAAGTGTGGACTAATGGAAAAAACAAGAGGAAAAAATCTGATCACTCTATAACTAAAACACAGGCAAGCACATAAATAAAATGCTGAATTCCATTTCCTGTTATCCATTTTTATATAACAAAATGTTCATCCTGAGTCTTAATGGATTTGACGATGCCTTATTTAATCCTGTTTCACACAGTTATAATTTCAATATTCAGGGAAATTAACTCCAAAAGTCACAACATTTTCTAAAAACTCATTTTAGGAAATATATGTGATATATGTTCTAAAATGCATTTTATTAATAGGATTATTATGCAAAGTAATTAATTAATTTCAAAATAATAGATTTTTTATCTGAAAGTAAGACCATTTCACTTAATAAATTTTCAATATTTTGTGAGAGAAAAGAAAAAAATTCTATATTTATTTTTAATTACACTAAACATGTTTTTAATACATGTCAATATTATAAAGAATACTGTTAAGTATTGAAATATACATGTATCATGTATATAACAATGGTTTAAAGAAATCCATCATTGATCCATTATTAATAGCTGCTTGTCAATATACCTTATGTATTTCCTGAATAATGATAAGTACATTTTTATTCATGAAATTTATGTTTTTTCATAAAATAAAAAGTCTCTGACATAATTACTTTAAATCTTTCCATGTATCAGAAACTATTTTCTTACTATGGTTTCTATTACACTGGCTTGATGGACCTATCTGATTATGTCTGTGAAACCACACCAACACCACAATGCCAATTGGAATGACCTAAGGTTTAAGATTCCTCTATAAAATCAGATCTATCTTAGCTTACTTTTCACTTTTTGTTTTCCTTGAAAACCCTTGTTTTGTTTTCTTTTTTAAATTGAGAGTTGAGTAGTTTCAAAACCATAAATGCATATAAATAACAATATGATATGTAAACCATATATGGCCTATACCCAACTCTTGATTCTATATTATGCCCCTAACAAATATAATTGACTGTATGTATACATGTATAAGATTGTGAATTTCATGGAAATAAATGACTGTGTACATAATATTTGACTTCCCAGGGGAGTAAAAAGTATATGCTACATTGTTGTTTGTATCCCTATAACCCTCCCTGTCTTCCCTTCCTCTCCCATCCGCCTGTCCTTCCCTCTCCCATCACCCCCAAATGTATGGTTCCTCTAGATTGTGCATTGCTATGACTTTGCTAGGTCTGATACATGAGTTTGACAACCTTTCACCCAAGCCTGGGTTTAGCTTCAGCCTCCACCAATGAGGGAAAACATTCAACTCTTGACTCTCTGGGTTTGGCTAACTTCACTCAGCATGATATCTTCCATTGCCATCACTTACCTTCAAAGGCCCCAATATACTTACGGAGAATTCCATTTTATAATTATATATATAATATGTATCAGAGCTTTAGGAACCATTCAAACAGTGAGGGGCATATGGGTTGATTCCATAATTTAGGTATTGTATATTGAGCTTCTGTGAACATTGATTTGCTGTGTATATGTAATCTGCTGATTCTAAGTCCTCTGGAAAAACACTCAGACGAAGGATAGCTGGACTATAGGGTTGATTCATCCCTAATTTTTTGAGGAATCTCAACACTGCTTTCCAGGGGTCTGTATCAGTCTGCAGTTCCACCAACAATGTGCCAGTGTTCCTATCTCCCCACAACCTCTCCAGCATTTGATGCTGTTTAATACGTATTCTTCATCTTTATCACTCTGATGGGAATGAGGTGAAATCGTAACATAGTTTTCATTTGTATTTCTCCAATTACTAGTGATTTAGAATACTTTCTCATGTATTCATTGACTTGCTCAATGCCCTCTCTGAGAGGTTTCTGCTTAGCTCACGGGCCCATTCATTGATTGGATTGTTAGTGGTTTTGACTGAAGTTTTTTGAGTACTTTGTAAATTTTGGATATTCATACTCTGTCAGAGGAATCACATGCCATGACTATCTCCCATTCCATAGGTTGTCTCTTGACAATTTTAATTAATATCTTGGCTGAGCAGAAGCTGTTTAGTTTAATGGCATATCACTCATTGATTTTTTACTTTAATTATTTTGCTTTAGGATTCTTCTTGGGAAAGTCTTTGCCTATTCCCAAGTGCTGGATTGTTACTACTCATTTTTCTTCTAGCAGTTGTATGGTACCTCTTTTAATTCCTAGTTCCTGGATTCACTTTTATTTTATTTTTTTTGCAAGGTGAGAGATAATGATCTAATTTCATCTTCCTTCAAATGACTGTCCACTTGTCCAGTGCCATTTGTTGTCATTCCTCAATGTTATATTTTGATCCTCTTTGTCAAAGAACAGATGTTTAAAGATTTGTGGGTTTGTCTCAGAGTGTTCTGCTCTATGTCATTGATCTTCATTGCTGTTTTGAAACCAGTACCATGCTATGTTTGTTACTAATGATCCACAGTATACTTTTAGATCTGGTATGACAAATCCACCTATTTTGTCTTTCTTGCTTAGTAAAGTTTTGGCTATTCTGGCTTTCTTCTTGTTCCAAAGCAATTTTAAAATTGCTTTTTCTCTATTTGTTTAGAATGATATTGTTATTTATTTTCATGGGGATTGCATTGAATATGAATAGCACTTTTGGCAGAATGGCAATTTTAATTATATTAATTCTACCTAACCAAGAGCTAGAAACATATTTCCATCTTCTCAGGTCTTCTTCAATTTCTGTCTATAATGCTTGATAAATTTTATTGTACAGGTTTTTTACTTCCCTTGTTAGATTAATTTCCATGTATTTCATTCTTTTTGAGGATATTGTAAATAGGATCAATTTTCGGATTTCTTCTTCTGCCCTATTACTGTTGGCATATAGTAAAGCTAATGATTTATGGGTATTGATCTTGTAGCCTACTACTTTGCTAAATCTGTTTATAAGCTCAAGCAGTTTTCTGGTGGAGTTTTTTGGATCTTCCAGATATAGGATCATGTCATCAGCAAAGAGTAATAGTTTGACTTCCTCTCTTCCTATTCTTATCCTTTTGATTTCCTTTTCTTGCCTTATGGCTTTAGCTATGGTTTCAAGGACCATATTGAGTAAAAGTGGTGAAAGCAGACAGCCTTGTCTTGTTTCTAAGTTTAGTGGAAATTATTTCAACTTTTCTCCATTTAGTATTATATTAAGGCACATATGGCCTTTACAAAGTTAAGTTCCTCTGATCTGTATCTCCTCTACAGTTTTGAACATAAATGGGTGCAGGATTTTATTGAAGCCCTTTCTGCCTCAATTTATATGATCATATGATTTTTCTCCTTAATTCTGTTTAAGTGTTGAATCACATTTTTTGATTTACATATGTTGAATGAGCCTTGCATCCCTAGAAAGAATCCCACTTGATTGTGATGAATTATCTTCCTGATGTGCTTTTGAATGCAGTGTGCTAAAATTTTATTAAGGATTTTTGTATCAATATTCATCAGGGATATTGGTCTGTAATTTTCTTTTTATGACGTGTCTTTGTTGGGCTTTGGTATCACAGTTATGGTTGCTTCATAAAAAGTGTTTGTGAGAGTTCGCTCCTATTCAGTTTATTTGAATAGCTTAATAAGGAGAGGTGTTAACTCCTTCTCATAGGTGTGGTAAAATGTAACAGGGAATCTGTCTGGTCCTGCGCTTTTCTTCTTTGGAAGGCTTTTCATTGCTATGTGGATTTCAATGTAGGTTATTGGGCTGTTTAGTATTTCAATATCATCATTTACCAATTTGGGGATATTGTATGTGTCTAGAAATTTGTCCATATCTTGCAGGTTATCTAATTTGGAGGAGCAGTGTTATTCAAAATATGTTGTGATAACCCATTTGCTTTCTTTAAGGTCAGTGGTTATCACTCCCTTTTGTTGGAGATTTTGTTGATTTGCTTTGGTTATCTCCTTCTTTTAGTATGATTAGCTGGGACTCTATCAATTTTATTTACCTTTTCAAAGCCAGCTCTTTGTTTTGTCAATTCTTTTTATTGTTTTGTTGTTGTGGTAGTTGTTCTCAATTTAATTGATTTCAGTTCTGATGTTGATTATTACCTGTCTTTTTCTGGCTTTGGGTTTAGATTGTTCTTCCTTTTGTAGAGAGTTGATATGGAACTTAAGCTTATTTATTTGAGATCTCTCCTGGTTTCAAATGGAGGCACACAGTGCTGTAAATTTTCCCCCTAAGAATGCTTTCATGCAGAAATCTGTTAAGTCCATTTGTTTTATAGAGTTGTTTAGACTGATGATCTCTATTGTTCTTGGTTTTATTTTATTTTATTTTCTTGCTTTGATGATCTGTCAATTGGTTATAGAGGAGCATTAAAGTCTCCCAGTATTATTGTGTTGATGTCTACAAGTGGTTTAAGTCATGGAGTAATTTTTCCACATATTTTTGAGTGTTGGTGTTTGCATAGTATATATTTACTATGGTTATATATTCCTGTTGTATTGTTCCCTTTGCTAGGATGTAGTGGCCTTCTTTATCTCTTCTGATTAATTTATGTTTGAAATACACTTTGTTGTATAGAAAAATTGCAACTCCAGCGTACTTTTTGGACCCTAGGCTTGGTAGACTTTTTCCCATCGTTTCACCCATAATCTGAGGGTTTCATTTGCTGTAAGGTGGGTTTCCTGTAAGCAGCATACTGTTGGCTTTTGTTTTTTTGATCAAATCCACTAATCTATGTCTTTTGATTGATGCATTGAGACCATTCATATTCATTGTTAGGATAGTTACATGGTTGTGGTTACAGTCTTTTAGATTTATTAGTGAGTTAGATGCTTTCTTGATTGTCTTTTAATAGTATTCACATTTATAGAATTTCTTCTATTTGTGAGATTTGAGTATTTTTTTTTTTTGTTCTTCTATCTGTAGTTTATCTTTAAGGATTCTTTGTAATGTTGCTTTCTATTCATGAATGCTACAATTTTGATCTTATCATGAAATATTCTTATTTCCCCATCAAATTTGAAGCTCAGTTTTGCTGGGTATAGTATTCTCAAATACAGGTTGTGCTCATTCAGACATTGAAAGATCTCCTTCCGTGATCGACTTGCTTCTAGCTGAGATGAAAAGTTAGATGTGATCCTTATTATTTTCCCTCTGAATGTCATGTAATGTTTCTCTCTTTCTACTTTTAATATTCTTTCTTTGATATCGCTATACATTTTGACTATGATGTGTTTTGATGAACTTCTCTTTTAATTAGGCCTATCAGGGGTCCTGTATACTTCCAGGATGAGCATTTCAGACTCTATTTTGATATGGGAAAGTTTTCCTTTAATGATTTCATTGAGAATGTTCTTTATACCTTTTGTTTCTGTTTTGATTTGTTCCTATATCCTAAATACTGTTAGATTCTTTCTTTTGTTTTCATTGCGAAAATCCTCTTCATATTCTGTGAGTTCTTTTTATTTTTTATTTTATTTTATTTTTGTCATCTTTGTGTGCAAGCCTATTCAGCCTATTTCCATTGTCAGAAGTTCTTTCGTCCAGAGCTGAGGGAGCTGAGGTTCTGTTTTCTATAGATGTTAGTCTATTATTATATTCTTCCAATGTTGTTTTGATGTGATTGACAGATGATTTTAGCTTACTTCTTTTTTCAGTATATTTCTTTGATAATAGTATTTTTTATCTCTTGAGTTTTCTCACTTAGTCCCTTCATTGATTCTTATTTTACTTCATTGCTCCTTTTAGTAATCAGATCAATGATAATTGTTTCTAAATTTTCATCTTGCTCCCTGTCTGTGTGTTCCTTCACTGGGGAGTTGTGGGCTGGAGTTAAACCTTTTTTATTTTGATTCCTCATTGTAATAGTCTTCTTTAGGATTTTTTAATAGAATTTGCCTGTGGTGAAGGTAAGCAGGTAAGCAGGGTCAGGTCAGACACCACCCCTCTGATGTCCATTTCTTCCCAAAAGCTGCTTCAGCCTGGAACCCCATTTGGCTGTATATTATGGGTCCAGGCCCCAGAGCATTGATTTGAAATCTGTTTGGGATGTGTTGCAGCCTGCTGTTTGTATATGCACAGCAGATGAATACTTTGGTGTGTTCTGATGTCTCATGTTCATCCTGAACGGGGACCCTGCACACAGTGATAGGACCTAGAATCTTTGGCAGTGGGTATGGCCCCAATATTTCTGTATCTGGCAGGAATGGGCTGTATCTGGGTAGCTATGTGTGAGGCAGCTTGGTGGTTTAAACCTTGGGGCTTACTGCATCTGAAGACCCAGTCCTGAGGCCTCATTCCATGGCACAGAGGCTGCTGGAGTGGGCTTTGGTGGGGATCCTGGGTGGGTGTGTCCTGCCAGCTGCTGGCCCTGGAGCAGAGGCCTTGGTGGCCATTCAGAGGCTGCTGGGATCGACTTCAGCAGGGGTCCTGGGAAAGTGTGCCCTGTGTGGTGCAGCCTTGATGCACTGAAGTTGCTCTGGGAAATAAAGGTACATAACATTTTAAAGTGATTAACACATTTTTGAGTGAACTTTAACCTGGGATAAACTAAATTAGGCAACAACCAAGCCAGAGAGATAATTTCTCTGTGAGATTAAAAAAGAGTGTTCCTAAACACTCATCATTGGTCTGTGTAGAGATAATCTTGGCTGGATGGAGGAGACTTAAAAATTAAACTAAAGACATAAAAAGTGAAAAATAGAAGAGAGTCAAGTAAACTATCCCTAGCCTATCACTGTCCCTCATACCTGTCCTTCTATTTGCTATGTATCAATTTAAAAAGAAGACATGCAATCCTGGTACACATAATTCGAGTCTTATGGTGAAATTAATATAAATAAAGCACAATACAAAGATTCAATCTACCGTAGACTTATTTGACTCAAATGGACCAAACTAAGCCACCTGAAAGAACATATGTCCTTTGCCAGAAGTAAATGTTACTGTCATCAAATTTTTTAAATTCATAATTAATTCCTATCAAAAATTGCATGGCAGGTGGGAAAAAAGCAAGAAAATAAGATTCATTGTGAAAAGGGATAATATTTGACAGAACCAGAGAAGAGATTGTTCAGATATTGCAATTATTAGAAAGGGACTACAAAATCATTATAATAAATATGCCATTGAAATTACCTTTAGGTACAATAAAAAGCATAGTACATGTTTTAATACATACCAAAAATGGAACAACTTGGGGATGGAGCTGTAGCTCAGTGGCTGCGATGCTTGCCTAGCATGCACGAGGATGTGGGTTTGAACTCCAGAACCATATACACAACTATATGTTGAATCAGTGAAAGCCACATGAAAAAAAAAATAAAATTCTTTCTTGCTCTCTTTCTGTCTTTCTCACTGGACATCTTTCTTAAAAAAAAACAATTGGACAATTTGCAATACAATTGAAGTTCTAAAAAAAGTAACAAAAATTGCAGAAATACATTACAAGTCTGCTAAAAGCTACAAATTTACTGATCCAACAAGCCAAATTAAAAAGACAGGAATAGAAATATGGAGAAAACTTAACTAGGCTGTGCCATACTTAAATTGGTCAACAAATAATATAGAGATATTTTAAAAGCAGCCAGAGAAGACACACTGGGTTAAAACAAGAATGCCAGCAAACTTCTGATGAGAAAGAATTTCAGCTGGCTGGATGCATGTCTGTAATCCCAGTGACTCCAGAGGCTGAAGCAAAAGAATCACAAGTATGAGACCAGCCTCAGCAATCTAATGAGAACCTCAGCAAGTTAGTGAGACTCTTTCTCAAGACAAAAATATAAAAGATTTAGAATGTCACTCCAACCTCTGCTTCTCTTGCTATATCTCCTTTCTCTCTTTTGACTTTCATTGTCACATTTTCTTTTTGGATACTGCCTCTGTTTTTAAGGGAAACATGATCCTCCAGAATATTCCTGTCTCAAGATCCTCAATAGAGTGCCATCTTTAAAGTCCCCTTTGCTTTGTGCTATGATCTGAATGTTTGTTTTCTCCAAAAATTTGTGTGTTGAAACCCAATCCACAATGTGATAGAATTAGAAGATGGGACCATTAGGACCATTAGATCAGGAGGTAAGATCCATATGAAAGGGATTCATGTCATATAAGGATCATATAAGGAGGTTAGCAAATCAGAGTTTGATGTTTGTTGTTGTTTTCCCACCATGTGAGGACAGAGTGAGAGGCCATGGTCTGTGAGGAAGTGGGCCTCATCAGATACTGAATTTGCAGGTACTGGACTTCCAGCCTCCAGAATTATGAGAAATAAATATTTGTTGATGATGGCAAGACAATTTCTAATATTCCGTTATAACAGTCCAAACTAAGGCATTCAATGTAACTTGAGATTACTGGGTGATAAGATAAAAAACCACCCATGCACAAACTTTGATACATAAATTTATAAATACTTTTCAAACAAAATGGAAATGTTCAATAAGCTTGATGTTTAACATAAATCTGTGCAATAAAATTGGATGCTTAAAAGTGACATTAAATATTTTGTGAAAAAAATTTAGGAAGCCAGCTTCCCAGTTTCTTAATTCTTTGGAGACAGGTGTGGCAAAACATCTATTATTATGACAGTGATCTATTCTGTGATCTATATAAATAATCATCAGAAATAGCCATACCTGTGAAAATATGTACATAAATTTCCATGTTTAAAATCCTATATATTTGTAACTTTCAGGTGTACATTATTTTCCATATTCATATAACTTATGATTCATTTGTAAGAATTTTTAAAATTATATTTCATTAATAAACAATTTAAATTATAATAAAGTTTTCCAACATCCAATATCTTTTATCTACATAATATGTGAGTTAAAAAAATAACTTTGGGCTGGTGGGGTGGCTCAGCGGTTTCAGCACTTGCCTGGCAAGCACGAGGACCCAGATTCAAACCCCAGCACCACATACACAACTAAGTGTTGGAGCAACGAAGGCCATGTGAAAAACTAAATAAAGTTGTTTCTCTCTTTCTCTGTCTCTCTCACTGCCATTCTCTCTCTTTAAAAAAAAACAATAACTTTACACTTCTGAATATTCATGTCATGTGAATGAAATTTTCCTCTGTATTTATTGTGTACTTGTCAAACAACATAAACCGTACATGTCATAGAAATGTTCTACTTTTATTTACTAATGCTGAATTTTTGCAACTAGTATTAAATAAATTATTTGAAATATAAAATTATAGTCATTGTTTTTCTGATTGGTTAATACTTTTTAAAATTTAAATACAAAATACAGCACAAACATAAAAATTCATGAAGTACTAATGGAAATCCTCATACTCACATATTAACTCCCAAATATAAACTCCCTTTCACAATGCTGAAATTGAAATTGCCTTATGTGGATATCAGTTTGGACCATGATAAAGTATTATATCATCTAAGTTTGCACCCCTTTGTCTATATTTTTCACTTATTTATTTTTCAGTACTGGCACTTGATCCCAAAGCCTCACACATGCTAGACATGCACTCTACCACTGTGCTAACCCCCCAACCTATCTGTCATTTTTTTAATGTTTAATTTATATAAAAGAAATCTGTAAGTGTACATTCTTTTAGGGACTGACTTCTTTCACTGAGTATATGTGTTTGACAGTCATTCTTATTGTGTGAAACTATAATCCATTGATTTTCCCCAATGTAATGTGCCTTGTTGTATGAATGTACCAAAAATATTTATCTATTCTATATTTGATAAGTATTTGTAATTTCTTGGGTTAGGAGAAATACTACTATTATAGAATTGTTCTACAAACATCATGGCATACCTGCAAGTATTTTTTACTATATTCATATATAATATGCCTATATTCAATTGTAATAGATAATGAATGCCAAGAGTATCCAAAGTTTTAGTGCTCATTTCCACTGCCACAGATATTCATCAGAATTTCAGTTATCCCACCCGATGAATGCTTAATTTTTTTCTGATGGGAGCAGTGAGTAAAGTGAAAGTTCACTGATGTTTTGCTTTGCCTTCTCTAGACTTCTCTTATGACTAAGAGACTTGACTACATGTTCGCGTCTTTAACAATCACTTGTATATCCTCTTTGGTGAACTGTCAGTTCCTGTTTATTACTTATTTGTCTTTGTGGTTTTTTGGCATTTTTATTACTTTGAGTGAATTACCCACATTATATCACCGTGTGGCTTGTATTTTCAGTATTATAGTGTCTTCATGAGTGAGATGTCCAGATTTTATATACCGCATCTAATAAATGTTTTCATTTTGGCTTATTACATTTTATATGATTTAAATTCATTTTGTAAAGCCAATGTCATTTTAATAATCACCTACCTCATCTTCAAGAATGTCTACCACTTTTTTACACCAAAATCTGTAATCCACCCGGAATTATTATGTAACATCCCAGGTATATCCCTCCACATGGTCATTTAATTAATATGCATAATTTATTGAAGAAACTCATGTATTGAAAACACTATTTTTATTAAAAGATAAATACATATTGAAAATGTCCTAAATTTGCATCAATTCATTAGATGTATTTATGTCAATAATGTTTTATAGGTTCCTATAAAACATTTGGTAGATTTATTATTTGATTTTCTGAGAATAAACTTAATAGTGCCTTTTGGTAGATTTATTATTTGATTTTCTGAGAATAAACTTAATAGTGCCTTCTATAGTAACTTCATTTTAAAATATTGTATTTCTATGTATAATTTTTTGTATATAATCATACACATTGTATGTGCACAAATATATGCTCCCAAATACATATATACAGATAGTTTGTGTGTAGACCTAATGTCTTTCCAGTTGAACTAGAATACGAATGAAAAAGAAACACAGAAAACTGACTGTTGATGCTTAAAATGTACATATAAGATAGGATGAACAAAACCCTTAGAGCTTAATAATTAGAATACTCCTGACAGAAATTTGAAAGCCATACTTCAAAATTTAAGTGTTAAGAATTGTGCTTGCACAAGGAATTTAATTTGATTTGTATTTTACATAGATATTCAGACAAAGGAATTTCCTTCTTTTCCTATATTTTTAAGGAAATGCCCTTCCTTCCTTTCTTCCTTCCTTCCTTCCTTTTTTCCTTCCTTTTCTTATAGTGCTGAAGATGAAACCCAGGGCCTTGCACATGCTAGGCAAACACTCTACCACTGAGCTATACCAGCAGCCCAGAAAATGTTATTGTTAAGAGAGGTGTAATTTTACCAAAATATTATATTTACATTTAATGAAAACAGCTGTATAATTTTCTCCTTTGTTTGAAAATTTAATTAACTTAAATTTATTTTTAAATAGGATGTTTTCCAATTCATTTTTTCACATTTTTTATTGGTGCATTTAATTGTACATACTCATGGGATTCACACAATACAACAATATGATTTTCCCATATCACTTCCCAGTATTGTTTTCACTCTCTATCTCCTTCCACCCCTTGGTCCCTTTCCACTATTGAACTCCCTTTTATTTTTAGTAGGTCCACCCCAATATTTGTTTTCCTTTTTCCTCTCTAGCTAATACATATGAGAGAAAACATAATACACTTAATCTTATTAGTTTAACTTACTTCACTTAATATGATGGTCTCTAGTTCCATTCATTTTCCTGTAAATTCCATATTTATTATTTCAAAATTGTGATAAAACAATTTATTCAACAAGTAATTATAAATAACATAGTATGGAAAAAAGTAAAACAGGAATTAGTGTAAACAAAAAATACAAAAAATTACAAACTTATGTTCTAGAATGCCACAATTTTGATGGTTGTACATATTACAATTTAATTATTTATATATTCATTCATAACTCTTCATGCTGTAAAATATTATCAATTTACTAAAGTGGAGATAATGAAGAAAAATCTCTGTTATGACTTTCAGTATATGAAAGATTTTGTGTTTTTCTTGATGAGCTACTTTTATTACAAGCATATATACTTTAGTTATTTTTCTCTGGAATAGAGTATGAGGTTTGTATTATACACCCTATGTTTTATATTACCATTAAAGAAGAAAATATAATTATACATAATAGAATCATTAAAATATCTCAAAATAATTGATATGGAATTTTCTCTTGGTTTTTCCACATTAATTTTAAAAATGGATGCAATGTAATTGGGAATTTTAAAATAGAAAATAATGCTCAGGCTCACAATATATGACTGTGGTGGTAATTCTATCAATACTTTCAAGAGTAAAAAATCAAATCTGATGAAAAGATGCATCCAGTTATTTAATGTTGTACCCCAAATACATTTCATTGGAACTTGAGATTATTAGCGTACAAGCTGTTGTGCTAACATTTGGTTACACATTTATACAGCTGTGAAACTAAACATGACAGGATTAACTTTCCAGTTTTTTTTTTCACATCCAAGGTCATTTAAACACTTGTGAGATACAGAAAGGATGTTTTATATAGTACCACCGCATGTTATCATATTAAATATTATAGCTTAACAAATTATTTATCTTACTTAAATATCATGTCACCATTTTATTTTGTTATAAGTTAGTTCCTTAATAACTACTGATGCTAGCCTACTTTTAAGATCAGCATATTCAAATAAAGTTTATACCACATAAGATATGGATAAAATATGCCTAATAGGTGCTGATGTGTATTAATTTTAAATATTATGCACATCTCAATATTTCATAAAAAAGATAGTATGACATTTTCTCAAAGATATAGTGTAAATGTTAATGATTGAAAACCTTTCTTTTTAAAAAAATGTTTATATTATTCAGAATTAAATGATTGCACAGTATTATTTGGCTTCTCTGGTGAATAAAGTGTAAGCTACATTGTTGATTCCCCAGTTTCCTCCCTCTCCTCTCTTTTTCTTCCCCTCCCTCCTGACTCTCTCCTCCCCCACCCCCACACAAATGTATGGTTCCCCTAGATTATGTGTTGCTTTGACTTTGGTGAGTTCAGTACATGCACTACACTTGCCTTTCACCCAAGCCTGGGTTTTTTTCTAGCCTCCAAAGATGAGGGAGAATATTTGACCCTTGAGTCTCTGAGTTTCGCTGATTTACCTCAACATAATTTCATCTATTGCCATCCATTTACCTTCAGAGGTCATAATACCATGCTTCTAAGAGGTGAGAAAAACACTATTTTGTGTGTGTGTGTGTGTGTGTGTGTGTGTATGTATGTTTGTTTGTGTATATATATGTGTTATATATATATGTAGATATAAAACACACAATATATGTACAATATATAGTATATATATTGTGGTATATATATGCCACAGCTTTTGGATCCATTAATCCAGCTAGGGGCATCTAGGTTGATACTATCATTTAGCTATTATAAATTGATCTGCTATGAACATTGATTTTGCTGTGTCACTGTAATTTGCTGATTCTAACTCCTCTGGGAAAATACCAAGAAAGGAGACAGCTGGGTTATACAGTGTATTCATCCCTAATTTTTGAGTAGTCTCCTCACTGCTTTCCAGAGTGGCTCAATCAGTCTGCAGTTCCACCAACAGTGTGCTAATGTTCCTATCGCCCCCAAATCCCTACAACATCTGTTACTGTTTACATTATTCAACTTTGCGAGTCTGACTGGAGTGAGGTGAAATCTTAATATAGTTTTCATTTGCATTTCTCTATTTACTAGTGATTTTTAGCACTTTCTCATTTATTTGTTGGTTGGTTTGATTTCCTCTGTTGAGAAGTTTCTGTAGCTCTCTGGCCCACTTAGTGATTGGATAGTTTATGATTTTGATATTAAATGTTTTGAGTTACTGTAAATATTGGATATTAGTCCCCCATTGAAGGAATCACAGGCCATAATCATCTCCCATTTTGCACTTTGTCTCTTGAAACTTTCGACCACTTTCTGGCTGATCAAAGAATTTTAGTTTAACGACATCCTATACATTGATCCTTGACTTTAATTCTTTCACTTTAGGTGTCTTGTTGATGTTTTATTGAATGTGGCTTGCTAGAACTTTATTGAGAATTTTTGTGTTGATATGCATCAGGAATATTTGTTTTAGTTTTGGTTGTTTGTGTTTTTTTTTTTAATATGTCTTTGTTGGGTTTGTTATTAGCATTATGGTTGCCTCAGAAAGTGTTTGGAGGAATTCTTTCGTTTTCAATTTTTTGTTATATGTTAATATGGAGAGGTGTTAGCTCCTCATAAATGATTTGGTAAAATTGAAAAAGGTATTCACCAGGTCCTGGGCTTTTCTTCTTTGGAAGGTTATTAACTGCCATATTGATTTTGATGCCTGTTCTTATGCTGTTTAGATTTTAATGTCATCATGCATCAATTTAGGATGTTGTAGGTATCAAGAAATTTGTTCATGTCTTCCAGATTATCTAATTTAGAAGAGTATAGTTTTTCAAAACAAGGCTGATAATCTGTTGGATTTCCATGGAGTCAGGGGTGATCACACTCTCTTCATTGGTGATTTTGTTGATTTGTTTCATTTCTTTCCTTTAGAAAGTGAGTTTGGCTAGGGGTCATTCAACTTTATTTAATTTTTTGAATAATCAGCTCTTTGTTTCATTTACTTTTTATTGATTTTTGTTCTAGATTTCATTGATTCCTGCTCTAATCTTTATTATTCTCAGCCTTCTGCTGGTTTTGAAATTAGATTTTTCATTCTTTTGTTCAGAATTGAGGTGGAACATAAGCTTATTTATTCAGAATCTTTCCTGATTTTTAATTTAGGCACTCAAGTGCTATTAATTTTCCCTGTAAGAAAGCTTTCATGTTTTCCCAAGGTTTCAATATGTCATGTCTTTATTCTCATTCATTTCCAAGAATTTCTTGATTTCTTCTTTCTTATCTTCTTGTTTCCATGTTTCATTTAATAGGGTACTATTCATTCTCCATATATGTATGTATTTTCTGTTATAATTTTTACTGTGAATTGTTAGGGTTATAGCATCATGGCCTGATAGAATACATGAGATAATATCTACTTTTTATATTTCCTTTGTGAACTAGAAAGTGATTTCTATTTTGGAAAAGGATTCATGACCTTCTGGGAAGAAGGTATACTCAGCCAATTTCAAGTGGAATACTCTATTAAATCCATTTGATTTATGAGTTATTAGCCTGGAGATATCTTTATTGTTTTTATGCCTAGACAATCTGTCTATTGGTGATATAGGAGTATTAAAGTTGCCTGGTATTATTGTGTTGAGGTCCACAAATGGTTTTATGTCCTATAGTGTTTTTTCCACATATTTTGGAGCATTGGTGTTTGGAGCACAGATGTTTACTGTGATTATGTCCTCCTGATCTAGTGTTACCTTTACTTTTTTATTTCTTCTGAATAAATTTTGGCTGAAATTTACTTTGTCAGATATGAGTATTACAATACCAGCTTGCATTCTTGGGCTGTAAGCCTGGCAAATATTTTTCTATCCTTTCACCCTCAACCTGTGGATGTCTTTGGCTGTAAGAATAGTGTCCTATAAGAAGTACATTTTCAGATTTTGTTTTACTGATTCAATTTGCTAATCTGTGTCTTTTGATTGGTGCATTGAGATTATTCACATTCAGCATTAGTGTAGTTATGTGATTGTGGTTTGTAGTCATTGTGTTTAATAGTGAGTTCTGGTCTGTATTTGTTGTGTTTTGATATTGGGCACTCTTACTGAATTTCCTGTTTGTGGGTTTTCAGGATTATTTGCTTCTTTTCTATCTGGAACTTATCTCGAAGATTATTTTTAATGTTGGTTTTCTGTTCATGAATGTTGAAAGTTTTGTCATACAGTGAAATGTTACTATTTCTCCTTTGAATTTGAAGCTAGGTTTTGCTGGGTATAGTATTCTTGGCTGTATATTTTGGTCAGTCAGAGATTGAAATATCTTCTTCCAGGATCTTCTTGCTTCTACAATCTGAGCTGAAAAGTCAGACATAATCCTTACTGGTTTACCTCTGAATGTGATTTGACTTTTCTCTCTTGACACTTTTAATATTCTTTCCTTGATTTCCATTCTACATTTTGAATATGATGTTTCTTCTTGAACTTCTCATTTAATCAGCCTATTTAGTGTCTTATATGCTTCATTAATGAGCATATCTGACTCTATTTTGATATGGAAAAATTTTCTTTAACCATCATTAAAAATGTTTTTATGTCATTCATTTGGATTGTGATTTCTTCTTATATCCTGTTTAATCTTACATTCTTTCTTCTGATTTCATTCCAGACATTTTGAAAATTCTGTTCATGTTCTGTGACTTTTTTTCTTTTTTGTTATCTGTGCACTCAAGCTTACTCAGCCTGTCCTCATTGCTGAAAGTTCCTTCTTCAAGAGCTGAGGTTCTATTTTCTATAGAAGCTAGTCTATTATTAAATTCTTCCAATATCCTCTGATCTGATTGACTGCAGATTTTACACTTATTACTTCTTTTTTCAGTATATCTATTTCTTTGATAATAGAGTTTTTCATCTCTTGAGGTTTCTCACTTAGCCCCTTCATTAAATGTTCTTTTAGTTCATTGTTCCTTTTAGTTATCAGATGATTGATAATTTGTTCTAGATTTTCATTCCATTCTCTGTCCATGGGCTTCGTGGTATGGGACTTGTGGGCTTGACATGAACCACTCCTATTTTCATTCCACACCTTTATAAAACTTCTTCTGGATCTTTGAATTGAGGTTCTCTGTGTGGAAGCAAGACAAGTCTCTGGGTGCTTCTTCCTTGCAGGTCAAAGGGTTGGACAGACACTGACTCTCTAATTACCACCTTCTTCCAAAATAGTTGCTTTTACCTGGAGCCTTGTTTTGCTGTACCTTTTGGATCTAAGCTCCAGGACTCATAACTGGAACCTGATGGGGTTGTGTGGTAGCCCACTGGATTTTTGAAGCTAAGCAGAGGTGGTCTGGGGCATGTGGCAAGCTAGAGCAGACCTGCCTATATGCTGTGCTGTGACCTGGGATCCTTGGTGGTCAGGACAGATCCAAAACATCTGGATCTTGTGGGTATGCATGGCATCTGGGTGGAATACAGGCCTTGGGTCCTCAATGGTGTCCTGCATGCCTGCCAGGACCAGGACCACAGGCCTGGGCCCACTTAGCAGCTGGACAAGGTCTGGGCATTGGATCCTCAAGAGTGACCTGTGCACCTGCTTGGGTAAGGCCCTGAGTCATCAGCCCACCCCAAATTTTTCTTTACACTCTATTTCCATTACCATTTTCATTTGCACTCAATTGATAATGAATTTCTTATAATATGAAGAAGAAATAATATTTCTTTGCAAAAGTATAAGAAAGCTACATTAAAATGTGTAAAATATATATTATGCTACTTGAGAAAAATATTTGCTTTTGATAAACTTTCTGATCATAAAATTATCCAGGTAGTTTGATATTAAATTTTATTTTTAACTTTTACACATGTATGTACTACATGGATTCATCTGGTTATTATTGTTCATATTCTATAAACATATTTTGGAGTTTAAATTATAATTATACATTTTTTTAAATAAAGCATCTGGATCTGAGACCCTTTTACTTTCAATGTAGATTGTTCTGTTTTCTTTGGATTCCATAATATCTATTGTTTTTGCCAATTGAGTCACAGAGATGCTAGAAAAACATGCTAGCCAAACAAATTTGGATTTATAAAAATGACTACAGCGAAAGAAATCACTAGCTTTACAATCTTTGTAGTTTCTCAAAAGAAATAACTTAGGAAAAGTATCTATTTCATTCTCATGTCTGGACAAAACTGATGGGAGGCATTTCAATGAGGGATTTTCTATTGACAAATTTTCATATAATAATTTTGGAATAGTTTAGATAAGGGCCATTAAGTGATTCTTGATGAATAAATTGCCATGGTAACAGAACTATTTGTATGGAAAAAATAACAGGGTAAATCTGTTTGCAAGAATTTTCAAGAATGAATGCTGAATTTAGTTTTGGGCTTGCTGTCTCATCTTCTGTACAAGACGATCCTAGAGCTGGTTCATTCTCCATTCCAGCAACTGAGTTAGGTTTAATCAAGTCTTTCAGTTCTCACAATTTTGATCAGTAATATTAATTGAAAGTAGATGTCCAGATAATCCTCCTACAGAGGCAAGCTGAATTTCAACTGGGTATGCAAGACAATTTATATATATATATATATACACCCTTGATATAAAAGTGTAGATAGGTAAAAGAGAGGCTATTACTATGATCCCATTTTGTTTGTAACTCTGGTTCAAGTTAGAAATTCAAATCAAACATCAGAAATGTCTTTTATTCTTATTTAGAAGCTCTTTGTTGTGACTTTGATCTATACAATTTTCACAATAAGGTTCTTTTACCCTCTTGAGAATCATTATTTCTTTCTGAGCAGTCTTAGGTGGAATAAGTTTGAAGATGCACTTGCCTGCTGGTGAAGATCTCCCAGGTCTGTCCTACCTGTAGTCTAGGTTTCTCAGCAGTAAAGTGTTTTGTGTTTCACTGGACTTTTCTTCAACATCGTGATGAATCTAATTGTCATATCCTGTAGCTATTCTTACTCCTAATATTACATGACATATCTGTGAAACAAACATTGGTAAACATAATCTCCTTCATGAAATTCTGCCTAACATTTGTTTTGTAATAAAATAGTCTGGTTTTCTCCTTACAAACTTCAGCTTTTTGAAAGTTTATTTTTAAGTGATCCCCTCTTATGTATTCTTTTTCTAGGTTCAAACTTAGGTGGAATTGACTTACCTTTTTATCTTGATTACATAGATGATTAATTCCACATTAACAAGATAAGTCTATACCCTAGTGAAAATATCATTTCTAAGGTTAATAATTCTTTCACATTAGAAGGAACACTTTATTTAAATTCAATGATGATTTATTGACATTTGACAGCTATCCAGAACATTTTTTTTCTGAAATTTACCTATTAAAGCACATATTTCTGTAATATTTATGTATTCACATCTATAGCACTGTTCTCCAGTTTTAGGTATTTTAGTTGTTGTTGTTCTTTTCCTTCATCACATATCTATTAGTAGAAGGAATTTAGGGCTTCTTGTTGGGGATTTTCTTAATATATTTTCATTACAAAGATAATACTATCTAGTTATTAGATATTTTTTAATTTCAAAAAATTACAATCGACTATAAGTTCTTTGTGTTTGGAACTGGTGAAATGATAATGGAGCATAAATACTCAAATCTCAAAAAGTTCACATTAAAAATCCAGCAAGAAAAGTGGTTATAATATCCTATTATTAATCTTGTAAGTGAAGTATAAAATATTTAGTAGCTAAGATTTTCATGACCTTTCATTCAATTTTAAACAATCTAATGCAAAATCTATGTCTATACTATATTATTTCAGAAGAATAACAATTCAGTTTCCATTTTACCTTGCACCTTATCATCTGGAATAGAGTTTTTCACACTATCTTTCCTCTAAGTCAAATATTGACATATTTTCTCTATTGAGAATAAAACTTAAGCCTGTAATATAAGATATGTAAGAAGCTCATTATAAATGTTTTTTTAAAGAGAGAGTCTTTTTTTTATTTTTTTAATCTGTTTTTTGTTTTTCCTCCATTTAATTGTGTATATGGTGCTGGAGATTGATCCAGGTCCTTGCACACACCAGGCAATTAACTCTACTATTAACCCATCTTTCCAACCCCAACAGGCTCATAATAAACATTAAATGAATTTTCTTCCCTCTTCTTTCCCCTTATTATCCTTTTAATCTGAAAAGTGAAACAATTTATATCTATAGAGTTTGTACAAAAGAAAAGTATAACTAGAATTAAAATTCTCTCAATAATATATGAAGTGAAATAAGCTTTCATTGAAATGAAAATCCTAGCAATAAAGGCAAAATAACTTAGGTCTGTTGACAAACACAGAGAACATAGGGAATATCAAAGCCACCTGTTTTATCAGATATTTTCCTTAACTTATAAATTTAAGATTTGATTTTGATTAGTGTTTTAAGTACTTTATTTTTAGACTAGTTTTAGGTTACCACTAAATTGAGCAAAAGGTACATAGGATCTCTTGCCTTCAAACACAGCCCTCCCTATATTATTATCAACATGCTACCCGAGAAGGGTACATTTGCTACTGCTGATAGATATACATTGACTTATTCTTATCATTCTAAATCTATAGTTTACCCTGGAGTTCACTTTCCATGCTGTATATTGTATGAGTGTGAACAAATTTAAAATGACATGTATCCAGCATTATGTGTTATCATACCGAGTAGTTTTATGGTCCAAAATATTTTCTTTGCTTTGTTTATTCATCTATTTCTTCTCCCTACCTCTTGGAAATGACTGTTCTTCTTACTATCTCCGTAGTTTTTCCTTTTTCAAAAGGTAATATAATTCCAATCATACTGCATGTAGCCAATGAAGATTGGCTTCTTTCACTTTATTTAATATTATGCATTATGCACTTAAGTTATCTCCATGTCTTTTCATGGCCTAATGACTCACTTCTTTTTAGGGTTGAATAATATCACTCTGTCTATACATTCTATATAGTAGTTCCCCAGATCTTCACTTTTGCTTCCCACAGTTTCGGTTACTTATAATTAACCACATTCCAAAAATATTAAATGGAAAATTCTAGAAACAAGCCATTCATAAATTTTTAAATTATGTTTATTGCAGCACATTGTTATTATGTTTTATAATTAGCTGCTGTTAATATCTTATTTTGCCTACGGTTTGTTCTTTTCCTTTTGTTTGCCTTCAAATATGACTTGTAATTTTCTTTTTTGATAGTCAAAATCTGTTTTACAAAAGAAAGTGCTATAAATAAGTCAACAGTAGTATTGTGGAAGGTGTTAGAGGAAGGGAACCATTCTATTACCCAATGATTATTGATTTTTTTAAAATAGGACTATGCCTCTGGATTGTGAACCTCACAAGTGATTCTCAGTGTCCCTGCGACCCTTAGGCAGAATAGAATAGTTAAGACAGTAATGGGGTTGGTTCTTTCCATTCCCCAGGTCACTTAGGCCTGATAAGAGCCCTGATAGTTGAGGTTTTCCCACAGTAATACCTTATTAAGAAGAAAAGAATAGTTTGGTATATTTCATAATGGTCATTTTTTTTCCCATTGCCTGCCAGAAGCATGAAAGTTTTGTTTGTTTATTTGTTTGTTTGTTTGTTTTGCCATGTTCTCTACAGAAACATGGCTAAGTTTACTGGAGGTACAATTTACAAAGCTACATCCATCTTCCATGAGCATATCCACTGAATATTTTATTTCTCAAACATGTCCACATTGAGGCTCCAGGACACATCAATTATAGCTTAGGTTTCCCTACCCAGGCATCACTTTCTGTGACAATTTCTTATTGCGGGCTTTTGCTCTGGTAGGTTGTGATTCTCTGTGCTCAACTATTTCCTCTAATTTGGAAGGCTATAGTTTGCCCTATTACTTCACTTCTGGATCCAAAATAAATTGATTTTTTAGGAATGCGATTAGAGCTATTGAACACTTTATTGATATTTGCTTACTTATTTGCAGTGCTGGGGATGGAACACAGAGTATGGCACATGCTAGACAAACACTAATAGTGAGTTACATTCTCAAGCCCAAATTGTTGATCTTGACTTTTCTGTTTGCTAAAGTTTTTACTTGTTAGGATAAAATTGATACTCCTGAACTTATTACCTGTCATACTTCAAAAAATATAAGTCTATAAGGGTTTTATCAGTACCTAGAGTGTTGAAATTAAGTAAGATACAGACACTTATCCCCAAACTGAATTTAGATGGACATATCAGGTCATATTCAAGTAAATCATGTCTATTATTTGCTCTTACACAAAACAATGGGTAAAGATCTAAATCAGAGCACACTTGCAATTGGGTATTTACATTATGAGCACAGTGGGCAAAATCTGAAAATGTTCATTATTTAGCCTTTCTCAATTATGTAAACCTTTACCTACATTCTTTTTTCTTTTGCTACTCTCTAACAACTTTCAACATATTTAATAGATGCTATAGGATTATAAGGAAGATTATTAATTTAAACAAAATTAATTAAAAATATAGTGTATGTCTAAGCCTGAAATGAATTAAAGAAGAAATATATATCTGTATTTTTACTTTTAGTTTTGTAAAAGTAAATACAATCTTAAGTTTAACTTCATAGAATAAATTCCACATATGTTATGAAAATGTAGGCTCTTCGTTATTGCAACCATAATATTTTCTGTGGTAGACCTTCATCCTAGAAATAGTGGAGGACCACAATGAACCTCTACTACAAATATCTTTTAGCAGAATTTCAAAAATGATGAATGTAAGCTGCTAGAGATTTTAGTTTCCAATAACAATGATTAGATAAAGCAGATTATCTAAAGAATTTTGTTCTAAATAAATACGAATTATAACAAAATAAGAAAATTGAAAATAATGGCATTAATGCACTTTTCCATGTTTATTTTTTCTAACAAAATTAAGTTTGTAAGTATAAAAGAGAATAAAGTCAATTTTTTTTAGAGCTTATGACTGCTTAATGATGACTAATTCAAATAGGTTTCTAAACTCACTTATGACAAACCTGGTTTGGGTAGAAAAGGTCAACCTGAAAAGGTAAATTTCTTTTATCTGTCAATGCTATATGATGTAAGCATTCTTAAATGATATTTATACCTGTTTTGGTCATCTATCTAGTAAAAGCTATTATGAATTCTCTATTTTGTTGTTATCTACCTCACTTACATGTAAAGACAATAATGGCCAATGTCATAATTTCCCAGGCTTCAAAAATAATCAATATTTATGGGGCTGGAGTGGTGGCTCAGCGGTTTTGGCACTTGCCTGGAAAACGCGAGGACCTGAGTTCGAACCCCAGCACCACATACACAACTAAGTGTTGGAGCAACAAAAGCCATGTGAAAAAAAACTAAATAAAGTTGTTTTTCTCTTTATCTGTCTCTCACTGTCCCTCTCTCTTAAAAAAAGTCAATATTTACATACCTGTATCAATCTTCCTATTTTAATTACATTTTTCATCATAATTCAAAATTCTCAAGCATAGAGATTGAAACTGCAAACAAAAATATTTTTACACTAACATTGATATTTAGGTTGCTTTTTTAAATTATGAAACATGCAATCATTTTATCTTCCCATAAGTATACCTTTGAAATAAAACCAAGCAATTGATTGATGAAAATTCATGTGTCTATGTTTTTTAGTCGAACTAATTTTAACTTTTATGAATGAGTACTAATTTTTCACATAACTAGCAGCTGAAGCTAACTCATTAGTAAGTCTTTAGGGGTGATGTGAGGAGACTGGCTTCCATAGTAATTTTAAGTATACAATCATTTCTTTTGCACTTCTCTGAATAATATAGGGGCAGTACAGGTAGTTCTGCACTCCACTTATACCTCTAGCTGTATGGTTCACTTTTAGATGTTTAAATTTTCAGATTTTTTACATGTCTAAGGAAGAGACATAACTCAATCTTCACAGAGTTTTTGTTTATTATTTTTCTTTTGCACATTTTCAAGAAATTGTTTTGGAGAGATAGAACAGCTTACTTTCAATAATTATCCACTACATTAATATAAAACACATACTAACTATAAAAAGACAGGAAAATTTGTGGTACTTCGAATATACTATGCAATTATACACTACATAAATGATCTAATGCTGAATAAGTCATATGAACAAAAGTTAACAAATACTCTAGCTGTCTTTCAAAACATTATTTTATTTTATTTATTTTCTTTTACAGTCTTTTTTATTGGTTCTTTTTTAGGTATACACGATATAAGAATATACAATGACAGAAGTTTAAAGCATGGAGTATAACGTGTTTTAATTCAGTCCCATTTTTACCCTTTTCTGTCATTCTTCCCACCCTCATTCTTTTAGATAAAGCTGGCAATGAGATAAACATAGACATTTTTATAAAAGCATGCAGTGTAACTCATTCTAATTTAGCCCTCAGTGTTTCTTCTCCCCCTCCCATTTTCTTCCCTCTACTCTACTGATCTTTTTGTTATTTACTAATATTTCGTTTTGTAATTTAGTGACTTATTGATATATGTGTTGATTAAATTCACTATTATATATTCATATATGAATGTAGGAAAGTTAAATATGATTCATTCCATGAATTTTCCCTGCATCATTCTTCCTTCCTCCATTTCCTTCCCCTTTATCTATTCCTCTGCTTTTTTCCTTATTCTGTGTTAGCTTCCACATATCAGAGAAAACATTTGACTTTGGTTTTTGAAATTGGCTTACTTCACTTAGCATGATATTCCATCAATTTGCTTGCAAATATGATTAAGTCATTCTAAATTATGGCTGAGTAATACTCCATTGTGTAAATATGCCACACTTTCTTTATCAATTCATCTGTTGAAGGGCACATTGATTAGTTCCATAGCTTAGCGATTGTGAGTTGCACTACTATTAACACTGATGAAGCTACATTGCTATAGTATACTAATTTAAGATCCTTTGGATATATACCAAGGAGTGGGATAGCTGGGTTGCTGGGTCAAATGGTGGATCCATTCCTCATTTTCTTTTCTTTTCTTTTCTTTTTTTGCATTCACATAGTTATGTTTATTATGGCAATATTCACAATATCCAAGTTATGTCTGTCAGTAGATCAACAGATAAAGAAAATATGGTATATATCCACAATTGGGTATTAATCAACTATATACAACATAGATAGAACTTGAGATCATCTTCATGTGCTTTGTCTCATAAGTGGAATATTTTTCTTTTTAATTTATTTATTTTTTTATCAGTGCATTATTAGTTATCACATATTCTCTTAGATGCACACAAATCAGCAATACAATTTGTTCAATATCCCACCTTGCACTCCTCTACCTCCCTCCTCCTGTCCCTTGTTCTCTTGCTTTTCTTCTGGGTCCTATATTGTTCCTAAAACCTAAATGCAGTGACATAATTCTTATACCTATGAAGACCTAGATTCCCTTCACTGGATAAATGGATCCAAAAGCTCTGATATATATATATATATATATATATGTATATATATATATATATATATATATATATATATATTGAATACACACACATACAATGAAGTTCTACTCATTGATTCAAACAATGATAATGCAACCATTGAAGGCATGGTAATAGAACAAATTATGTTGAGCAAAGTTAGCCAAACCCATAGACTCAAGGGTCCCTCATTTGTGGTGGCTGGATCGAAACCCAGGCTTGGGAATGAGGTAGACAAACTCATGTATTAGATCCATGTAACAAAATTGCAAAATGTTAATATTTATAAGGTACAGTTGCAATAAACTTCATAAGATATTTGAACAAGGTATGCTGCATATTTATTCAAAAATGTAAATGTTTAACCCTATTGCCAAATATTTTAAAGAATAACAAGGGATGATAGGAAGGAAGGAGAAAGGAAAATGTTGGAACTGAGATAAAGAAAGGTACATTTCAAGCAGTTATAAGTGTCATTCCTAGTTTTTTGAATGATTTCCAGACTGCTTACCAGAGTGGCTGTAACAATTTGCAGTCCCATCAGCAAAATATAAGTGTACCTCTTTCCCCAAATCCTCACCAACATTTGTTGTTGATTGCATTCTTGATTATTGCCATTTTGTTGGAATGAGATGAAATCTCAATGTAGTTTCAATTTGAAGTTCTCTAATTGCTGGAAAAGTTAAACATTTTCATAAAGTTTTTGAATATTGCATTTCTTGTTTTGAAAAGTATCTGTTCAGTATTTTTGCAAATTTATTATTGATTTGTTAAAAGTTTTTTGAGCTCTTTATATATCATGAATATTAATGTCCTGAGGTGCAGGTGGCAAAGATATTTTTTCACAATCTGTATGTTCTCTCTTCACACTCTTAGTTGTTTCCTTTGTGGTGAGGAAGCTTTTGAATTTGATGCCATTCCATCCCATTTATTGATTTTTAATTTAATTCTTGTATTTTGGGGGGGGTCTTGTAGAACAGCATTTTAATATAGAGAGCTGAAAACAAAGAATTTGTGAAAAAACAGCTGCCAAAAGTTAATCAAAAAGGAATAAGCTAGTACCAAAATAACATTTACAGAATTAGCTATAACAAAATAACCTCTATAGAGGATTTCCTTATTTTTGAATCAGGGAAAAGAATTATAGGAGGACATAGGTCAGATTGGAATCTTGTCAGAACATTCCTGGAACCGGGCCTCCAACCTCCAGAGGTATGCAAGTATATAAGCAGCTTTCAGAATGTGTCAGTTTCAGAGATTTCAAGGATGTAGAAATCTCAGAGCAATCATAATGAAATCAACTCCATGATTGCCAATAAAAGGTTGGATTTAGAATTGAAAGAATCAGTTTTCCTATGCAATACTCAAATAAAATTATTTTGCAGGATCATAGAATAAACTCCCTTCTCTCCTGTGAATGTGGTCCAATCTTCCTGTACTAGTCACTAGTTATTGGACTTAACAGGGCATTAACTGGCAGATGAGAAATTAAGAAATGCAAGTTTGCAGAGTCTTAGTACCAGCATCTCAAAGCAGAATATAAAATGGTAGGCTTGAGAAAAGTAGACAAGAATATAGTGATTGGTACCTTGTTAAAATTTGGATTAGTAACTTTTGACTTCTGGTAATGATTGAGCCAGATTCCACTAGGTGAATAAACTCTTAAAACAACCATAAGCTGTGGAAAGACTGTAAAAGCAACTAGCTAAAGTTACAGGAGTTTTCACAGCAACTGACAAGCTCTGGTAAGGAGCACATTCAAAGGACCTGGGGAAGACGGCCATGTTAAGTAACAATTTTGCAACCGGCTTTGACTGAGTTCAACTGTAAGGACATGCAATAAGATAGTCATGCAACCTGTAAAAACAATCTTTCTGGCCAGAGAAACTAGAAACTGTAGTTAGCAAAAAGGCAACTAAAAACATTGAGGAAAATTCAGAAAACTAGAGATGGGATCTCTATATTCTGTTCATCTACCATTTTGACTGGTACCTGATTCATACGTTGGTTAAATCTACTTAAAACAACTAAAACAAACATGGAATTATTTGAAATGTTGCTGAAACTACTAAGAAAAAGTTTCAAAATGTAGCACTCTTGCTATAGCTTCTGATAAAACAAAAGTCGACATTTATTAAAAGAAAAAAATTCTATCCTAGAATTTTCACAACTGAGCATTCACAATTTCCAAGAAATAATTCTAAATTAACTAATAGAGGAATAACCAAGAAAAATAGAAGGAATTAAAAAAGAGAGAAAACAACACAAAACAATTCTGATATGAACTCAAAGTTAACATAGCAAAAAAGAAAAAAGTGTAAAGAGGCTTTTTTTATGTTATCCTAAATTAAACAGAATGAAGTATTAATTCAATGAAATTATGTATGCATGTGTGTGTGTGTGTGTTGGAATTATCATAAAATAGTAAAATGAATGAAAATAGCTGTTCCTGTGGTGAATATCATAAAATAATGTCAGGATAAACTTAAAGTTAAACTGAGATAACACAGGAAACAGAGATGAAGTTGTAAACTGATGAGTACATTTCTTAATGCTAAAAGGAAATGACAGAAATTCAAATACCTACAGCAGCAGCTCAACCAGGTTATTATAGTGAACACTGGACAAGAAACTGCTCATGTTTCCAGTAGGTTAGAAAAAGACCCATTATAAATACACCAGAGCATTAAGCTCAAGATTCAGGGAAAACAAGTAAAAACATGAACAGACTCCCAGGGAGCCATTGGAAAATGCAAATAACTCAAAGTCAGTATCTCAGGAGAGAAAAGAGAGATAGGGACAGAAAGACATTTTTAAAGAAATAACAAAATGAACTGAATTTGATGAAAGACAGATTTTTTCTGCCACAATATTATTAATATGCATGAAATAGAATAAGCTCAACAAAACCTACAATGAGATACAACTTCAAACTTTTGAAACAAAGGATTGGAAGAAAACTATAAAAGTTTGAGTAGGAAAAGAAACACTTCATACAGGGCTACAGTGGTGAGATAAAAGAGTAATTTTTCATCAGAAACCATAAAAACCATAAGAAATTTAAAAACATTTTTAAAATGTTTAAAGAAAAACAAAACAAAATCAAGAAATAGGAATATCTACACAAGAAGTTTACCTAGTGAAACAACCTTTAATAATGAGACTAAAATATTTAGGATTAAAATAAGGAAGAAATTTTTGCATTATAAGATTAGCCAGAGAAAATTGCATGTGTGTTTTATAATGAATATCGACCTAACACACATGGCAACTATAAAATAAAGACAGAATAGTTATATACATGACTATATAGTTTATATGTCTTACATGAGGTGATATAATTATAAATGTGAAAAGTTGAATAAATATTAAATTCTTAAAGTTGACTTTAATATTACTAAAATAATGCAAAGAAGCATATTACAAAGAAAATAAGAACATTAAAAGGTAATTCTAATGCAAATTTTTAAAAGCATTTGTGAGGAGGAAAAGAGAAGCATAAAACTAGGAGACTGCTTAATAGGAAGTAGTTAATAAAGTACAAGAGCAAATACAGATATATTAACACTTTTATTAAGCATTAATTAATTAAAAGCACATTTAATGGCAGAAATTATGGGAAGCTTGGTTTAAAACATTCATAATTACATGTTGTCTACAGGTGATAGACTTTAAATATAAAAGGAAATAGAATTAAAGTAAGTTAATGGAAAAATATGTCATGAATACAGTAAAAGTAAGCATAGAAGAATGCCTGATAAAGCATGTCTCAAGACAATGGGTATTATTGAAGTTATGGAAGAATATATCATTGTAGTAATGAGTCAATTCATAAGGGTAAAATGGCAATCATACCTGCTGTATAAATTTAAATACAGTTTCCAAATACATTGAAAAGTTTTGACAGAAAATTAAGAAACATAATATTCCAAACTACAACTGGAAATGTTAACATTCAAAAGGTTTTTCTACTGATTTACAAAATATGAAGAGCATTGACAACCAAATTATTTTTGCAAAATATTATAATACTATCAGAGTCCAATTGTCTATTTTTTTCAATTACATTGGTACACTTACTGAAATGACCATACACTTGAGTACAAAATAGTCCTTATAAATTTATAAACCTTGAAATCACATCCATTATGTACTCTGACCACAATAGAGTTGTCATACATCAATAGTAAAAATACAATACTATGATATGGTACCAAAAATGTTAGAAAAATTGAAAACTAAAAAATGACAGGGGCCATTAGCAAACAGCTTGAAATGAGTGGTGCTTAAAATGCAAAATATCAAAACATAGGATGCAGCAAACACAATACTCAGAAAAAATGTATTGCTTAAAAACTTGTTCAAGAAAGACAAACTAAAATTAATGCTCTGGTTTCACAATTTAAGGCATTAGAAAAAAATTAATCTGAAAGGCAAAGAAAAATTAACTAAAAATATGATTGGAAATCTACAAAAAAAGAATAGAACAAATGAGACACTAAATTAATGAAATTCTAAGCTGGTTCTTTCAATAAGCTGATCACCCTCTGTCTAGATATAGCATAGTAATTCCACAAGCAATAGAAACTGTTATAATTCATCCAATACTAAAGAGATCATTTTAAAATGGCCTGTGTCAAAGAAATTAAATTCATAATTAAAAAATCTTAAAGAATAAATTTTAAGCCCCAATTATTTTCTTGGAGAATTGTATAATACGTTTAAAGAATTTTTAAAAATCTACATACTAACTTTCAGAATAAAAATAATGAATAATATTCCCAAAATCATTTTATAGATTGAGTAGTATCTGACACAAACCAAAGATAATACACAAAAAGGAGAAAAATATTAAATGAAAACCAATGACCAATGTTCTTGATGAATATAGATTAAAAAGTTCTTTAAAATATTAGCAAGTAGAATTCTGCAATATATATATAAATATATATTTATAATATTTATATAATATAATATATATTATTTAATATATATTATATATTATTTATAATATTTATAAATATATATATATATATATAAAGTGCATACCATAACCAACTAGGATTTACACCAATGGTTCAAGGCTACTATAATACTGGAAAAACAATAAAAAAAAATCAACAAATAAAGAGGAAAAGAGTCACATGATATTTTTAATTGGTGAAGGGAAAGTGTTATTATATTCAATAAATATCCAATATCAATTCATAGTGAAAACTCTAAAAATTATAGGAAGTATAGACTATCCTCAACCCTATATAAAGCATCAACACTAAAAAACAAACAAAAAAATGGCCCCACAGCTAGCATAAGAATGATTGTTTCATCCCCAAGATCCCAAACAAGGCAAAGATTGTTGCTACTCATTACTTTTATTCAGGTGGAATTTCTAGACAATGTACTAAAGCCATTATAGGAAATAAAATGCTTACGGAAATGATTGAACAGAAGAGTTCCTATCTGCAGATAAAACGATTATCTATGTAGAAAATCTCTATGATCTATAATACCTTATGAAACTAAAATGTGAGTTCAGCTTATCACATGTAGGGTATAAATATAAAGAATCAATTGTATTCCTATAAAATATAGTCCTTTCTCAGTTGGTTTATTCTATCAAGAAACTGTAGGATAATTGAGGACATTCTATAAATAAATATAGCCTTATTAGTAAATATAATAAGTGCAGTAAGGTAGGATAAGCAAGAAAATAACTTATTCAGGCTCAAGGAAATTGAGTCTTACAGATGGATTAGAAATTCGAATGGAAGGAAGGATTAGGAGGACATGGCACTCAAAGGAAGCACCATTAGCAAGAATGAAAGAACGTGAAGCAAAGAAAGACAGCAGAGGACTACTAAGTCTCATTTTGTTTTGTTTTCTATAAGTTTTACTTTGTTTTCTTCTGTTCTACTTTTTACTTTACCAGAAGACATGTTGTTTTTTTTTTGAGATGAGGTGTAAGTTACAAAGATTAAACTGGAAAAAATCAGGCAGCAGCAGTTGTGGATGTGTTGAATGCAATACTTAAGGGATGTTGGAATAAACTAATTGCTTTAAGCAGGAGAGAGGCTCATCATTTAATTAAAAGTATATTTCGGAGAGGCTGGAGTGGTGACTCAGTGGTTATGGTACTTGCCTGGCATGCGTGAGGATGCAAGTTCAAACCCCAGCACAGCAAACACAGCGAAGTTTTGGAGCAACGAAAGCCACATGAAAAACTAAATAAAATTGATATTCTCTCTCTCTCTCTCAAAAAAAAAAAACAGTATATGGAAGATGATGTTGAGGGGTAATGTAAGAGTCAATAAAGGACATTATATTCTGCTAAGGTAGTAGGAGTTGATAAAGAGGAAAGCTACCAAAGCTACCATGGGTGTGATGTTGGGAGTAAAAGAGAACATTTTCAGCTGTGTTACTTAGGCTCCTTTCTTATAGAGCCTGCAGTGTTGATTATCTGTGACCGTATATTCACATACTCACCACGTTGACTTGGTTTGTGCGTACCACTGTGAAGGGATTCCCCTGTCCAGGAAATCAATTAGCTTTCACCTGACATAAAGGTGTAAAAAAAAAAAAAAAAGGAGTCAACCATCTTATAGGCTAGCTTGACCTCTGGAGAACCTTTTGCCTGTGATGAGATGTCACTTGATTTACAGGAAATATATATTACAGTAGCCCTTAATCCTGACTCCACTTCTTTTATACTCTCCAGTGTTTGAATAATGAATTAAAAAGGATGCCCTGTCTCTAAGGTCTCACCCGTAGAAAACTTTTGCCTGACAGAGCAGTTGTAGCCACTTGTTAAGTACACAGCTCAAGACATACATGAAATGGACTTGGCAGGATTTGCTTAGAAGCTGCAGAATCAAACTTACTGGCCTGTGTGAAATTTGATTAACTGAAATCTTATCTGTCCTCTTGCTGACCACATCCCCAGAAACAAGCAGCTGGGCTCCTGGGCAGCTATGTGACAAAGCAGAACGGAGCCAGCTGTCATCTTTCTCACTGAAGGGGACCCTCCGGGGTGGAATGCAATCCCCTTGGCAAAGGCAGTGCTGTGTCAGAGAATGTACCCGGACTCCTCCATTCCATGAACTTGCTCCTCTTCGGTCCCCATTCAATCTTTTATCATTTAGTAAAGGTAATTTGTTCTAGCAAAACAGAAGGATGATATTGGTTAAACTTTCGGATATTTAGAATGGTAACATCTAACACTTTTCTACAAAGTTCAGATGTGTTATAGGTTTTAGCCAGAGGAAAAGGTATTTGATAAGAACTTCTTGCAAAAGAAGTTATCATTAAAAGGACTAATCTGATTCTAAACTTCAGTCAGATTATGAGCATAAAAACTTGAACTGGGGAAATGGATATGTGGCATCTTGTAATATTTGTCAGACTTTAAAAAATGGCTGTTTCAAATCAGAGCTTATTTGAATAGTCAACAATGAAAGGATCATTTTAAAGACAGTTAAACTTAACCCCTAAAGCCACAATATTCAATTACCATGGCTTGTTGGGAGGACAGGAAGTTATTCAATGTGAGTCATTACCTTCATTTTTAGTAAGATATTTTTCCCTTGAATCTAATCAAGTCTTTTAAAAATTACAGCATAAAATGCATAAAATTAGAAGAGGATTAAACTTCATGGAATTTTCACCACTTACTTTTATGATAAGTAGTTTCCATATTATATTTAAATTGGTTTCCATTTCTTTAAGAAATCATTAACATACTGAGAACCAAATCATGTGGCTATAAACAGTCATTGTGGCTTTTATTAGTTCCTAAAGCTGAAAACATAAAATCTTTCTAATCAACACTGTAAACATTGTCATAAATGCAAACTAACTGATTTAGTAAGTCTTTCAACATAAATTTTAACAAAAATACATTGTTACATAGCACAAATCACATGATGACTTAGTATGTTGCCTTTTATTCAAAGATAGCTGACAAAATTAATAATTAAGCTTGATTTATTCACGGGACATTTCCCTAATATAATTTATAAAGACAAAAGCAAGAGTACAACTAACAGGAAGAATTCAAAATCAAATATTAACAATTCTGTCACATTCTTTTATTAATCTTAGAATGAATTACTATGCTATGTGTCTGTTATAAATTTGTGTGTTGGAAGAAAAATCTTGTTTTTTATCCAAATTTTTACTTATAACAAGTTGAAATTATAATTACGTATACTTTGAAAAATATAATATAATATAATAAATTATATTTCTACCATCAATTCAATAAGAACATTTATGATGGCAAATTATATCATTCCCTGGCTATTGTGTACATCTTTTAATGTACTGTATTAAAATTAACCATTATTTAGTATTTACCTCCCACCAAGCATTATTTCACATTTTTAGTGTATTAGGGTGCAGTTAATCACATTTAAACCTCACAAAAATTTTATGAGGCTTTTCAGTGAAATTCCACTAATTATCTTAATATAGAACTTATTTGAAAATTCATACAATGCAAATGTTAAAATATACTAAATAATAAATATATTAAATAAAAATGCAAAGAAATTTAGAAGAGCACAGAGTCATATGAAATACCTAAATTCATGCATAATGGTTAGAAATGGGTCACAGAGTTCACTAACTTTCTAATGACCCAGTTAAACATAATCAGATGAGTCTCATGGCCAATAGTATGAATGAAAACCCACAGTGTTCAAAAGAAAATTGCCTTTAGATGGAACTGAAAAATGTATTCCAGTAGTACAAGCCTCATGGTCATTTGCATATGAAGGCTCTGAGTATGCCCAGTCAATCTCTCTCTACCTGCCAGCTCTTAGACAGGGCCCTTTGTCCTGACTACCTAGCCATTTTACTATCTCTCCTAAAACTGTATCACTACTACACACAGCCATACCAACAAAATATTTTCTTATGATTCTAGGTGAAGAATCTTCTGGCCTGTTTCTTTGAACTTTCACATTTGTCTTTTCTAACCATTTATCTGAAAGTTGAGAAATACAACCTCTATATATGGCATGATTAAACAGTAATTCTTAATAGAAAATCTAGCAGCATGTCTTGGAAACATTGAAAGGAGTAGCTAAAAGAAAGAGGGCGAAGTTTAAGTTACTCAATTCTTGAAAATAGTTAAAAAAGATAAAGCATAGAAGAGACAGAAGATGGCGGACTGACGGTTTGACTGCTCTGTGCTCAGCTCCGTGAGTAGTTGAAAACTCTCCAGGACACCTTCACCAATATGAGTTGTGTTTTGGTAATATTCACAAACGGAGCTCAGCATTCATTTAGGGTGACTTTTGGAAGCGTTGAAAATTGGATACGCTTAGTGGGGAAAAGGAGGATTTTATACTTTACTACCAGGTCATGCTGCTGGCGCCGGGCTGCCCAGTGTCCCTCAGCAACAAGCCAGTGGGGAAGGAGCAGATTCACCAGCTGAGGATGCCCCTAGGCTGATAGGGAATCATAAATGCAGGTTAGAGATCTTTCTTCTGACCTGCATTGGGAAAGCTGTATCTCTCAGCTGCCTGCTGCCCTCAAAAGGCAGAAACAAGAGTTTTTCTTTCTTTTTTTTTTCTTTTTCTTTTTTCTTTTCTTTTTCTTTTTTTTTTAAATTAGAGAGCACTGTGGGAGCCATATCAGCTGGTGGGAGTGAGTCAGCAGTTCAGAACTAGCAACTACATAATTGTGCCAGGACCCTGCCACTGTACAGAGACTAAAATGGGAAGAGGAGGTGTGGAACAGGCCCTGTCCTCAGCTAGTACAGGGGGATTCCATTTGTGGATCACAGTGGAGCCTTGCTAACCTGGCACATCCCCACACCCCACCCAGAAGGCTCATGCACCAACCAAAGAAGGGGCAATAGCTGAAGGAGACCTCTGTCCCAGTGCAAAAAGCTGGGAAGGACCAGGAGTGCATCCAATGGAGGGAGCTCTAAAACCATCTCAATTCATTACCTTCACAGAAACCTGTACCCTGAAAATTCCACGATTTGGAGAACACTAAGTACGGAGCTTGAGATTGCATAAACTCAAACGGAAAGTCCCTTTAACAAAACTTAGGTGGATACTTAACAACTGTCCCTATGGAGTAACAAAAAGGAGACTTCAGGGATTAGACTTCCAAGGTTTCATCAAGAGAAACTTTTATTTTACTTTTTTTACCTCATATATACATATTCTTTTTTTTCTTTTTGCTCTTTTTATTTCTTATTTGTCTTATTTGATCATAGCAGCTGTTTCATTTTGTTAGTCTTTTCATCTTTCTATTTCCTTTCCTTCTTTTCTCTCTTCTGTTCTTTTCTTTTTTCCTCCAGCAAATCCTGCACCTCCTCTATTTTCTCTCTTTACACATTCACAATACAACCTCCTCTCTAACTTCCTCTTACTTTCCCCTCTCTCCCTGGTTTCTAATTAGTCTATACCATTCAATCCACCATTTTTGATGCTGTGTAACCATTATCCCTGTGAATGTCAAATTAATTAATTACAGTATGCTTTGAAGCCTGACATAGGAGACAGTTAAACTCTATGGATGCCAAAAGCAATGACTAACATTACCAATTTTTTTCAGAGGTAGAATTTAAATTTGGATTATTTGATACAAAATAATCAAATTATTACCATGTATTGTTTCATTGTCTTTTTGAATTGATGAACTCATACAAGATCAGAGGGAGCTGAAAAATTTCAAGGATTATTAATAGATCACAGGTTAGGAATCAGACTTCTGAACTCAACTTCACCAGCATCATCTCATTTCAATTTAGGGATGCAACAAAATCTCCAATCCTACAACAAAGACCCTAAAGAGAAACAGATAGAGGACTCAGAACAAGAATTTGCTTCAAAAGAGATAAGAAGCTCCACTACCAACAGCAAAGCCCCAAGACAACTATTCATTGTTAGACCTCAAGCCACCCTCCTTGTAACTGAAAATAAAGTAAAGGGGAAACAATCCTCCACCTCAACCCCACAGCTCTCCATCCAAGGATCCCATGGTCAGGGTCCTGGATGAAAACCATGAAAAATGATCAGTAAATCAGTCAAATAAATGAAAGAAGATTTAAGGAAAGAGATAAGAGAGCAATTCCAGGTGACGGAGAGATCACATAAATAAAGAGCTAGAAATTCTCAAAAGAGATGTAGCAGAGCTCTTAGAATTGAAAAATACTGTCAATCAAATTAAAAGCTCATTGGAAGATACCAATACCAGGGTAAACTCAATAGGAAATAGAACCTCAGCTCTCAAAGATTGTACATCAGATAATGAAGACAGGCTGAGCAATATTGAGTTCAAGGAGGTAAGACAAGAAAAGAAACTTATTGTACACGGCCAGAACTTCCAGGTAGCATTTGATAAGATGAGAAGAAACAACTTGAGAGTAATTAGGATTGAAGAAAATATTGAATAGTAAACAAGGGGCATTAAGAACTTTCCAATGGAAATTGCCAAGGAGAATTTTCCCCACATCAGAATTGATGCAGAAAATCAAATTCAGGATGTCTACAGAACACCAAACAGATCTAATCAACTGAGAAATTCACCAAGACATATCATCTATAAAATGAATAACAGAGAAATCAAGGAGAGAATACTAAAAGCAGCCAGGGAAAAACACAAAATCACATTCAGAGGCAGACCAATTTGGATCACTGCATATTTCTCAAATCAGAGATTAAAGGCCAAGAGACCTTGGAATGATAGTTTTCAAACTTGAAAAGAAAATAATTTTCAGAAAAATATATTATACACTGCATAACTTAGCTTTAAATGTGATGGTGCAATTAAATATTTCAATGATAAATTGAAGCTAGCAAGGTACATGAAAACAAAGCCTGCACTATAAAAAAATTCTCAAGGACATACTTCATTCAGAGGAACATGCAATCAACTTCCAAAACCCTTAAACAAAAGTAAGTCAGTAAGCACAAATCACACCTAAAGATAACCAAGATCACACAAAACATAGCAATAGTTACAACATCAGGGTCCCAGATTCCATTTCTATTCTAACTCTGAACATTAATTGGACTCAAATCCCCAGTCAAACAGATACAGATTGGCTTACTGGATAAAAGCAAGATCCAACAGTATGCTATCTACAAAAGACAAAAATAGACAAAGACTGAAGGTGAAAGTTTGGCAAAATGCCTACTAGGCTTGTGGCCCGAAAAAGCAATCTGGCATTATGATCCTAATATCTGATAAAGTTCATTTTATACAAAAACTAGTACGAAAGGACAAAAAAGGTCACTATATCATATTAAAAGGAACAATTCATCAAGAAGACATAGTGATAGCTAACATTTATACCCCCAATTACAACCCTCTCAAATATATGGAGAAAGTACTCAAGGACATTAGACCTCTATTTGATCTCAACACAATAATACTGGGGGAATTAAATACACTATTATCAGCAACAGACAGATCATCAAAGCAAAAAATCAACAAATATATATCTAACCTAAACAACTCTATTAATCAACTGGACTTAAGAGACATTTACAGAATATTCCGTCCCAAATTGGCTGGATTTACCTTCTTCTCATCAGCCCACATATCCTTCTCCAAAATAGACCACATCCTAGTCCACAAAGCCACCCTTACCAAATACACAAAAGTTAATATAATCCCATGTATCTTGTCAGACTAAAATGATATGATCCTAGCAATTAACAGCAAGAAAAAACAACAGAAACTACTCAAATACTTGGAAATTGAGTAACATCCTCTTAAATGAAGAATGGATAAAAGAGGTAATAAGAAAATAAATCAAGAAATTCTTGGAAAGAATGAGATGATGAAACAAAATATTGAAATGTCTTTACAACGACTTTGTGATATTAAAATAATAACCCATGCCAAATTGTCATTTAATTAGCAAATGAAGAAATTAATATGGAACAACTAGATAATGGAACTGTATTCAGCTTTTAAAACAAATGACCTATCTAGTCATGAACAGGTATGAATAAAATTTAAATGCATATTATGAGTGAAAGAAGCCACTCTAATGAAAACATATTTTATAATTTCACCTACATGAAATTCTAGGAAAGGCAAATTTATGAAAACAATAAAAAAACACTGTTTGTTTGTAGTGGAAGGTAGGGAATAAGAGACTAGTAGGGGAAGCACAGAGAATTTTCAAATCAATGAAACTACTCTATATGCTATTATAGTTGTGTCTGTATGTCATTGTATATTTATATAGACTCATAGAAAGTGCAAAACCAAAGGTGAATCCTAAGATGAGTGATATTCTTTGGGTGATAAAAATTTGTAAGTGCAGGTTTATCATTTGTTTATCATTTTATCCCTGTTGAAAGGGAGAAAAATGCATTCAGGGGAACAGGTATATATGAGAAGTCTTTTTATTTTCAGTTCAATTCTCCTGTAACTCTAAAATGGCTTTCTAAAAATGTTTCTTAATTATTAATTAATACTAATAAAAATAAATAAGTGCATATAATATGGCAGCAGGAACAAATGAAATGAAACTAGAACTTTAAATAAGTTTAATGCAAAAAAATCTGTAATACATATATCATCTCCTTTGTTTTTTAATATTTTCCAAAGCATAAAATAGTCACTTTTAAAAAATGAAACACTGCTTGATAATATTTATAGATGTTTATATATCTATCTATCTATATAGATAGATAAATCACACAAAAAAGAATGGGAATAAAATTTTTAAAAGAAATGTTTGATATCTCTCTGGGAATGTTAGTATAACAAAATCAGTATATTGTAAGACAATGTGTATATGAAAAATCCTACAACAACTATTAATGTAATAACTTAGAGAAAATATTTTAAAAAACAAAATCTTACTATAGAAAACACCAACTTAATCCAAAAGAAAGTATTTAAGAAGAATAATATGAGAAACATCATGAGGCATAAATAATAAAAAAGGTTATATGGCATACATAAATCCAACTATATCAGTATCAAAATAAATTCAAATTGTTTAAACAATGCAATAAAAAATCAGAGATTCTTAGAATCACAAGGTTCAAAAAACAGAGATTCTTTTGAATCACAAGATTCAAAAATAGGTCATCTACAGTACTTTGTTCTCAAAGTACTTTGTGTTTCAAAATATAGCAGTTTGGATTCAAAGATGTAAAAGTATTTTTATTTTATGCTTTTGTGTTTGTGGTGCTAGAGATCAAGCCTTTTTTAAGATAGTAAGTTTCTTTATCTATGTCTTCAATATAAAGTTTTTTAAGAATTATTTTATAAAATTAGACTTACGGATTCTAACATTTATATGAAGGTATAAAGGAAACAAGCATAATCAAGGCAATTTCTGCAAAGAACAATGGAATTAGAGAAATTACTCCACTTAGTTCCAAGATTTATTATGAAGTTTGGTGATCAAGCAATGGATATTTGTGAAAATGCAGAAAAATTGAAATTCAGAATGTAGGACAATACCAGTATACACCAGTTGGATTGGATACAATTATAAAAACAGTGATACTAAATATTGGTGAAGATATCAAGTAAGTAGAGACCTCATGTAACACTGCTGGTGATATACAATGGTACAATCATGTTGGAAAATAATGTTGCAGTTTCTGTAAAAGATAAGCACATTCCAACCATATAAAACAATCATGTAACACAGTTATTTCAATCCTAGGCATTTATCCAATTTTATGAAGTCTGTATTGACACAAATATGTTTAAGACACATATGCCAATAGTCATAACCTCATTTGTAATAGTCAAAACTGGAAAACAACATGCACGTCTCATCACCAGATAAATGGAGAAGTCATGGTACATTCATTCAGTGGAACATACTCCTTAGCAGTAGGAAGAAGCAACCCTTGATATGCTCAACAATATGAATGAAACTTAGAACAGTCATAATTGGTAAAAGAAACCATCGAAAACACACTGTGTGCCTGGATGCAGTATTTCATGCTTGTAATCCTGTGATCCCATTCACTGGAGAGGTTAATGCAGGAGGATGTCTAATTTGAGGCCAGTCTGGGAAAAAGAAAGAAAGAAAAATAAGAAAGGGAAAAAGGAAGGAAGAAACCAAAGGAGGGAGAAAAAATGAGGGAGGGAGGGAAGAAGAGAAATTTATGGGATAGAGGAAAATTAGACTGCAAGAAGGCAGAGAGAATCATTGTTGCATGAAGGAGCTGTTCATTTTCTTTTTTTGATGATAATTTCATAGTTTTATACTATGTTAAAACTGATCAAATTTTATACTTCTTAGGTAATTCAATATAGTGGAAAAAAATAAAGATAAAATTATCTATTGAATATACTATTCTTACAGACAATGGCAACCACTTAGAAAAATGATCTATAATAGTTTTTGTTAAACGTAAAAGTATATGAAAAGCAGTGCATTATAGAGTTATAGATCATTTGTAACTTTTTTTTTTAATGAGAGAGAGACAGTGAGAGAGAGAGAAAGAGAGAAATAATTTTTACTTAGTTTTTCATGTGGCTTTTTTTGCTCCAAGACTTCGTTGTGTACATGGTGCTGGGGTTTGTACTCAGGTCCTCACACATGTTGGGCAAGCACCATAACTGCGGAGCCACTGCTCTAGCCCCTCATTTGTAATTTTTATTGCAAAAAATTGAGCATATTGATGCAAGCTTTGTGGATAGTGAATTTGTGTCCTCTCGGAGTCACAGAATGAAATGGAGGGACCCAAGACAAGCAAAGAAGGAAGATTTTATTTAAAAAGAATGATAGCAGAGCCAATGGGGAAGGGAGCCAAGAGTTTGTGGAGTGACTAGATGTGCCCTTTTTTATAGGATTTCTCCCTTATTGATTATTTAATCTCCCCAAACACAGCATATTTGCAAGGGAAGTTCTGGTTGGGTCCAGTTTTTGGTTTGCACCTCAGACATCAATAGAAAGAATGTGCCACCTTCCTTAGGAGAATGGAGTGTCTGGACCCACCTTGCCAGACCCTCCTTAGTAGCACTGAAGGGATGTCAAATAAAAGAAAAACAACTAGTTTTCCCTTGATTGACTCTAACATTCTAACTACTTGGATTGCCTGAAATTTTCCTATCTCAATACGTTTATGTTTCCACTGAAATTGATGAATATGTTAGATAAAGTTGTTTTAACTACAAAAAGGAAACAGACAATTTGGTTAAAATATTTTAATATTGAAGCAAGAGAGGGCTTCCAAAAATAATGGGAATTCCCCTCCCTTGTGTGAAACTCTTTTCCATGAGAAACACTGTGTTTTTCTTAATTTAGACAAGGAGCTAAAACAGGATAAATGCAAAGAAGTCTTTTATCTACTTATTTTCTCACCCTGCATGTGCCTGGAGACTTAACAGAAATCTTCATTTAGCCCAAACTCCAGTTGCTAGCAGAAGCAGAGCATCTGGCCTCATCTCAAAACTCCTGCTTCATTATTATTACATGATAAAATTATAATTTCTTCAAATTAACTATCATTTTATATTAATTTCTGTATAATGTGTATGTGTTGTTTTAGTGCTGCTTTATTTTAAGGAAAAGAAATCTATTACATAAATATCTTCCAAACTAGATTAATAAGGTCATTCAGGTGTGTTGTGGAAAGTAATTGTATGCTACAATAAGTTTAAATCAATGTTATTTTTAACCTTCCTTAATATACAGCCCACACAAATACATCTCACCTCACTGATGTTTTTTAAATATAGTATACTTTATAAAGAGAGAGGGACAGAGAGAGAGACTAAAAGAGAGAGAATCAATTTTATTTAATTTTCATATGGCTTTCATTGCTACAACACTTTCTTGTGTACATGGTGCTGAGGCTTGAACCCATGTCCTCATGCAAACCAGGCAAGCACCATAACCACTGAGTCACTGCTCCAGCCCCAAAAGTAAGCATTTTTGTAAAGAGTGTTTTGGATATTCTAAGAAGCATGATAACTGGGGAAGAAAATTTAATAAAAAGAAATGCCATTATAAAAGGAAAGCTATTGCATGATTGTTGTGTATTTTTTTATAGCTTGTTACATTAAAGTTCTGCTTTACTGATATATTTCTTATTTTCTATATGCTCAAAACATAGGTCTAAAGTGGGAGTGATTTTGAAGACTCTGGAAAAGCAAAGGACAGTATTTCCACCATTATTTCTCTGAGTTCTAAGGCAGTATCTAATGTGACTAGTTTCTTAAATATTTACTTTATAATCATGATAATTCCCTAACAGATTCATAAAAAGTTTTTAGTTGTAAAGTTCCAGCTATTTTAAGACGCATCAGCATAATTTGCTAGCAATTTAATTTAACATAAGAAGCAATGACAGTGTGCATTTCTTAGAATTTAAATTATGTTTCATCTAGAAACAACAAGACTCTAAATCTGAATCTGTTCAATTAGGGCTAATGTGATATAATGACAAAATTAGTCCAAAGGATGTTCAAAGTTTTAGAAATAAGTCTTGCTAACAAGAGTTTCAGACTTAAGAATACCATTTTACCCTGTGAAACTACTTTTAGAGCAAATGCAAGCAAAATCATGCTCTTGGTAACTTCATACTAACTCAGGTCAAATACACATTTCCCAACTTGAAAAATAAATGGTAATGTAAACAGTGTGGTTATCTTTATATTTAAACATCCATTTTTCTAAGTACTGAAAACCAAATGAAGTACAAGGTAAAAACACTGCTTAAAGTTTAACACTAACAATAAAATGTATACAATTTAAATTTAAATAAAATAGCATAATATTTACAACTTTAATTAAAAGATCATGAACTTAATTTAACAATATGCAACTTTATCTCATAAGTCAAAAAAGCCCGATGTTTTAAAAATTTATATTATATACACTCATTTTCTTACTCAGTAAACATACAAGCATATAAACTCATCAACTCTGGATCCTAAAATCATTGCAATGTGTTCCTATTTACAAGCTCTTTTATTATTTAATTATCTCTATTCTGAAATAATTACATAGATCATCACATTATTTATTTTCTTTCCAGGACTTAAAGTATCTTCCCATCTTCTTATCACTTTGCAAAACTGTAATCTAACTAGTATATATTCACAACACTTTTCCTAAGTGACTGAAAAAAATTTTTTTCACAGAATTTTTTGTATTCAATTCATTAGCATTTACTGATCTATATTCGAGGTTTAGCCTTAAATATTACTTTTAAATCTTTCATGGTTTGTAACCGTTTCCTCTTTTTCATATTTTCTTGAAATTAGGATAATACCTGCTAGACTGTCTTTTTCTATTGTTTTTGCAGAGGCGAGGAAAATTTTAAATTTTATTTTTAAATAAAATTAAAGTGTGCCATGCTATAAAGAAGTATTCAAATACAGAATAAAATATCTGAAAGTAAAGAGTCTTAATTTTAAGAATTATATACAGCTCAAGTCCAGTGCGTTCAGGTACATTTTGGGCATCCATGACCAGGAACACTGCTAGAGCCAACCCCAGTAGTCTATGCACACCAACACAGCCCTCAACTTAGGGGCCTCAGGCACATGCAGGGCACTGGCACCCAGGAAGACAGCCAGGACCGACCCCAGCACCTACTGCATGTCAACCTAGGCCTCAGGTCCTGGGTCTTCCAGCCCTAAATGAGACCCTAGAACCCAGCAAAGCACTCCAGGTGCAGCACTTCTACAATCCAGCAGGCTGACATGCGTCCCCAACAGATTTTGGAACAATGCTCTGGGGTCTAGATCCATTAGGTACAGTAAAACAAGGTTCCATGCAGAAGCTGCAAGAAGGTGGTCATTAGAGGGTTGGTTTCTTGTCTGACCCTTTGACTTGCAAAGAATAAGCACCTCCAGACCTGCCTACCTTCAAGACAGGAGACTCAATTCAAAGAATCAGAAGAAGAATATAAAAAATGAGGAATGAAAATGGAAAAGGTTCACCTCACATCCACATCCACAACTCCCCAACCAAGGAACACATAGACAGGGAGCAGGATGAAAATCTAAAAATAATTATCAGTGATCTAATCACTAAAAGTAACAATGAACTAAAAGAAGCTTTAATGAAGGGACTAAGTGAGAAAACTCAAGAAATGAAAAAGTATTATCAAGTAAATAGACATACTGAAAAGGGAAGTAATAGAACTACAATCTCCAGTCACTCACATCAGAAAAATGATGGAAGAATTTAATAACAGAATAGCCTCTATAGAAAACAGAACCTTACCTCTAGAAAAAGTAACTTCCAACAATGAAGATAGAGTGAGCAAGCTTGTGTGCAGAGATGACAAAGAAAGAAAGAAAGAAAAAACTCACAGAACACAAGCAGAATTTTCAAAATATGTGGGATTAAATCAGAAGAAATAATCTAAGATTGTGATGCAAGAAGTCAAAACAAAAAAGATATAAAGAACATTGTCCATGATATAATTAAAGAAAAATTTTCCCATATTAAAATAGAATCAAATATGTGCATCCAGGAAGCGTATAGGACACCTAATAGGCCTAATCAACTGAGGAGTTCACCATGAAACATCGTATTCAAAATGTATAACAGGGAAATCAAGGAAAGAATACTAAAAGTGACAAGAGGGACAAAAGTGACTTGGCAAAGTCACATTCAGACAGCAAACCAATAAGGATCACCTCTAACTTTTCAGCTGAGACTCTAGAAGCAAGAGGATCCTGGAAGGAGATCTTTCAATGTCTTAATGACCACACAAGCCACCAACAATATATACCCTGCAAAATTCAACTTCAAATTTGATGGAGAAATAATAACATCTCATGATAATGTCAAATTGGCAGCATTCATGAACAGAAAATCAGTTTTATAAAGAATTCTCAAAGATAAATGGTTGGGGTCTGATCTTTGCTTTATTAGCTGCCCTGGATCTTGTTGCTGTTTGCATAAGCTCCTTCAGGAAGAGCTGCTAGATTGTATATTGTTAAGCTTGAAAAACAGGGTGTTGACGCAGGCTTCAGACGTTTCACATCGGTATCACGTGCCAATTATTCTAGATCCTTCAAGGGGTGCACGTAGAGGCCTACTGATCAAACGTATGCCTCTGAAATCCAGGTGTGGCAATGAACGAGCTACTATAGAGAGGCCTCGAAGGGGCAAGGTTAAGGCCTTTAAAAAAGAGGCTCCAGCCAGCAGAGAGAGCTCTTCCTTTGGGAGAAGGCTCTTGTATTTTGCTGCTGGACATGGTGTCCCTGCTCCTTTGGAAGATGAGCTCTTGTCAGCAGTCGAACCTGCCTATGCTTTGCTCCTGAACTTCCCAGCTTCCAGTACTGTGAGAAATTGCTGTCCATGTTTGTTCTGGAGTGCAGTCTTGCAGCGTTGCCTTGACTTGTTTGAGATTATTTAATGTTAGGTATTTTGTCGTAGCAGTACAAATGAACGTTGCCTTGAAAGAGAGATGTAAAGCATGGATATATAAAAAGGAGAAGTAAAGTTTGGACAAAGAAAGACCATTTCGGTCTCCGGCCTGTGGTTTTTCTCATCCCCAGCCTGTCCCTCAGGTCAGAACCCAGCTGACCGGGACAATAATTTCCAGATAGAAGAACAATCAAACACTCCTCAAAACCCATAAAGCAGACAAAGTTGAATAAAAGTGCACATTATCAAAAGACAAACAAGAAAACATAAAGCTCACTAATAAAATAAAATGACTATGAACCACAGCCACATAATTATCCTAATACTGAAAATGAATGGTCTCAATGCACCAATAAAAATGTGCAAAAGAGCAGATTGGAACAAAAATCAAACTCCAAAATCATGCTACCTACAGGAGATCCACCTTATATCAATATTCACAGATTGATGGTCAAATGATGAAAAAAATCTACCAGGTGTACAGTCCAAGAAAGCAAGCTGGTGTTGCAATACTAATATTTGACAAAGTAGATTTCAAGCTTATAATTAATCAGAAGAGATAAAGAAGGCCACAATATCCTAGTAAGGGAACAATAAATACCACAGGAAGATATAACCACAATACATATATACTCTCTGAACACAAACACTTACAAGTATGTAGAAAATTACTTCAGGACATAAAAACACTTTTGGACCTCAACACAACAATACTGGGAGACTTTAATACTCCTCTATCACCAATAGACAGATTGTCTAAGCAAAAAAGGAAAAAAAAATTAATACAGAGATGCCCACTTAAAAAAAGTCAAATGGACTTAACAAACATCTATAGAATATTCCACCTCAAATTAACCCCAAATTAGCTGAGTATACCTTCTTCTTAGCCATGAATAGATCATTCTCCAAAATAAATTAAATACTAGTTCACAAAGGTAATCTCAAAAAATATAAGACAGTAGGTATTATTCCATATACCCCATCAGACTGTGATGCCATGACACCAGCAGACAACAACGAAAATTATAACAGAAAAAACATGTATATGTGGAGACTCAATGATACCCTATTATATGAAGAATGGATACAAGAAGACATGAGAGAAGAAACCAAGAAATTCTTGGAAGAGAATGAGAATGAAGATACAACATATTGAAACCATTGGGAAAGCATGGGAGCATTCTAAATGGGGAAATTTATAGCATTGAGTTTGTACACTAAAAGCCAGGAGAGATCTCAAATAAACAAGCTATGCTCCACATCAAACTCCTACAAAAGGAGGAATGATGTAACCTCAAAGCCATCATAAAGCAGTAAAACATCAAGAACAGAGCTGAAATCAATGAAACTGGGAACAAAAAATTCAATAAAAAGAACTGATGAAACAAAGAGCTGTTTTTTCAAAAAAATAAATAAAATTGAGTGACCCCTAACTAATCTCACTAAAAGAAGGAGAGAATCAAAGCAAATCAACAAAATAACCGTTGAAAAGGAAATGATCACCATGTATTATAGAAACATATTTTGAAAAAACAGACTCCTCTAAATTTGATAATCTGGAAGACATGGACAAATATCTAGACACATACAATATACCCAAAATGACACAGGATGATATTGAAATCCTAAACATCCCAATAACTGGCACTGAAGAAAAGTCCACAACCTGATGGATTCCCTGCTAAATTTTACCACATCAATGAGGAAGAGCTAATACTTCTATTTAAGCAGCAGTTCCAAGAAATTGAAAAGGACAAAACTCACCCAAATACTTTTAATGAGGTAACATCTGATATCAAAACCCAACAAAACACATCAAAAAAAGAAAATTGCAGACCACTATCCCTGATGAACATTGACAAAAAAATCCTTAAAGTTCTAGCAAACTGCATTCAAAAACACATCCAGAAGGTAATTCATCACAATCAAGTGGGCTTCATTCCAGGGATATAAGACTGGTTAAACATATGCAAATCAATAAATGTGATTCATCACTTAAATAGGATTTAGAGCAAAAATCATATGATCATCTCTTTTGATTCAGAAAAGGCCTCCAGTAAAATACAATTTTATGCTCAAAACTCTAGAGAAAATATGGATCAAAGGATCTTAACTTTGTAAAAGGCCATGTATGCCAAACCCTCAGCTAGTATAATATCAGATGTGGAAAAGCTGAAAACATTTCCACTAAACTAGGGGAGAAAACAAGGCTGCTTTGCTCTCACCACTTATTCAATATAGTCCTTAAAACTCTAGCTGGAACAATTAGTCAATAGAAAGAAATCAAAGAGATAAGAATAAGAATAGAGGAAATCAAACTATCCCTTTCTATTGACAACATGATCCTATATCTGGAAGATCCAAAAAAATTCCATCAGAAAACTGCTTGAGCTTGTAAACAGATTTATTGAAGTGGTATATTACCAGATCAACACTGAGAAATCAACAGCAATCCCATACGCTAAAAGTAATATGGCAGAAGAAAAGTCAGGAAATCAGTTCCATACAAAAGATCCTCAAAAAGAATAAAATGCTTGTTTATTAATCCAACAAGGGCAGTAAAATGACCTCTATAATGAAAATTATCAAATATTTAAGAAATAAATTGAAGACCTGGGAAGATGGAAGGTGTTCCATGCTCTTGATTAAACAGAATCAATATAATTAAAATGGCTATTTTGCCAAAAGTGCTATAGAGATTCAATATCATCCCAGTCAAGATACCAATGCAATTCTTTACAGATACAAAAAAATCAATTCTCAAATTAATTTGGAACAACAAGAAACCCATAATAGCTAAAATATTACAATGCAAGAAAAACAAAACAGGTAGTTTCACAACAGATCTACAACTATACTATTGAGCTGTAGTAACAAAAACAGTATGGTAGTGGTATCAAATTAGGCATGAAGACCAATTGAATAAAATAGAAGACTCTGACATAAAACCAAAATTTAAACATCTTATATTTGACCAAGTTTGTCAAAATATAACATGGAAGAAATCAACCTATTCAACAAATGGTGCTGTACAAACTAAACAGCTCCTTTCAGAGAGTTGAAATTAAATCCTTATCTCTTACCTTCCACAAAAATCAAATCAAAGTGGATCAAGAAATTAGTAATTAAACCAGCTACAATAAAATTGCTAGAAGAAACATTACAACCAACCCTCCAGCATATGGGAGTTGGCAACTACTTTCTTTACAAGACTTGCAAAGGAAAAGAATTAAAATTGAAAATTAGTGAATGGGATGCTATTAAACTATAAAGCTTTTGGTCAGCCAAGGAATTAGTCAAAAGGAACCCATACAATGGGAGATAATCATGGCTTATGATTCTTCCTTCAGGGGACTAATATCCAAAATGCATAAAGAATGCAAAAACTTAATTATCACAAACACAAACAATCCAATCAATAAACAGGCCAGAGACCTAAACAGAAACTTCTTAATAGAGGAAATCATTCAAGGCAATGAACACATGGGAACATGTTCTAAATCAGTAGTAATCAGAGAAATGCAAATCAAAACTACCTTAATATTTCACCTCATTCCAGTCAGATTGGCAAACATGAAATGTACAAAGAGTAACAAATGCTGGAGGTATTTTGTGGAGATAGAAACACTAGCACACACTGGAACTGGAGACTGGTATAGTCTCTCTGAAAAGCAGTGTGCAGAAACTTCAAAAAATTAGGGATGGATCCACCAAACAAACCAGCTCTCCCTCCTCTAGGTATTTTTCCAGAGAGGTTTGAATCTGCACATTGTAGTGACACAGCAAAATCCATGTTCATAGCAGCTCATTTTACAATATTTAAAATATGGAATCACCCAGATCCCCTTCTCTGGATGAATGGATCCTAAAGTTCTGGTATATATGTACAATAGAATTCTCTTCATCTATAGAAACAATGATACTGTAGCCTTTGAGGTACATGGATGGCAGTGGAAGAAAATATGCTAAGCCAAATTAGCCAAACCCAGAGTCAAGAGTTGAATGTTTCCCTCATTTGTGGAGGCTAGACCAAACCAAAGTTTGGGTAAACGGTAGGCAAATTCATGTTTTGGACCCACCAAGGGCATAGCAACACATAGTCTGGTTGAACCATGGACATGTAAGGTGGGAGGTGTAGGGGATTTGTGGGGAATTGGAGAGTGAGTTAAGATAGGAGGGATCTAGGGAGACAATCAACAATGTAGCACACTCTTTACCCTCTGCCTCAGGAAGTCAAATAATAGTTATGCAGTCATTCAGTTCTAGAAAATTCACAATCACACACACACACACACACACACACACACACACATATATGCATATATTTTCATACATACACACACATATATATGGGCATCTGTATTTGCTAGAGAGTTGTAATACAGAAAAATCAAGAGACTGGGGTGTGGGCAATGTGGTGGTAACAATGGTTTAGGATCAAATGTATACCATAGTGTTACTTTATATGCATTTATGATTGTACAACAATTCAACTCCTTAATAAAGAGATTAATGAAGAATAAAGAAAATTTAAAAATTATATACATAAATTTAAATTTAAAAATGTTACTTGAATCATATGAATATGGTCCTAGTTGATTCTTCAGTCCCCACAAGATCAGAGGATATAAATATAATGAGCTGTGGTAGAGCCAGGTGAAGTTAGAGAAGGTGTCAACGTTCCAGATATATACATCTGTAATTCCCCCCAATAGTTATTCATATTTAATACTTTGAAATAATTTTTCTACATTTGTAGACTAGCTTAATTTCTGGTTATGTGACCGAACAGGTCATGGAAGCAATATTTTCTCATCAGGAAAAAAGTATAAGGTGTACCAAGTCTAACATGTAAGCAATAAGGCCAATAAATACTGAAATCTCTTTATCCTGGGGACAATTATTGATGCAGATAAATTTAGGATTTAATTGTGACAGCTATATAGAGTGTAATAGACTAAAGTCAAGGTCATCTTGTATAGCAAAATAACAGCACTCCCCAGAGAGCTGCCACAACAAACCACTTCATTCTTTGGTTACTGCTATACAAGAATTGAGCTATCCCTCCTCTTGTTATCTCCAGAAGAATGCAAAACTTTGCTTCAATTCTGAGCCAAGTAGAATATGTTTCCAGAGAAATTCTAACCATGTACCAGTCTCTCTCAAGGAATTTTAACACTGCGTTTGTTAATAAAAAATGTTGAAGTTATGAACTTAACTTTTTAATAATTTTAAATTTGTTTTCTCAATACTGCAACTATTATTTGCATGAAGTTAATTGTTTATATATGAAGTTAGTCATTCTAATGTTCCTTATTTTTCCAATTTGTTAACATTTTTTTTTTCAGGGCTGAGGACTGAACTAGGTGCCTTGCTCATGCAAGGGAAATGCTCTGCCACTGAGCTAAATCTCCAACCCCATTTGTTATCATTTTTGACACAAGAATTTGGAATTGTTTGTACACTATATCTAACTTTTAGTGTTAGGGATAAGAAGTCTGATAATATCATATCATCTTTCTTTTTTAGGAATGAGTTTTTACTTTTCCTTATTTTAAAGGATATCTTGGTATAAAGAAGCAGTATTCAAACATAAAAAAAGAAAACTGTAAAATTATGTAATTGTTACTTTGTCCTACAGCTTTCTAAAATTTTAACATACTGTTTCTATGTGTAGATTTTAACATTCATTATTGGGTTGGGAGCTATGGGAGCTAAGTTGCATGTGAAGACTTTAGATTTTCTGCAGTGCTATTCAGCTATTATTTATTTGATCATCTATTTCACCATTTTTATTTATTTTTTCTGAAATGTTACTAGGTGTATAATGAAATTTCTAGAATGTACTATCTATGAATATCATGTTTTCATCGTATTCCCAACAGAATATTCTTTGCTTTAGGATGTGAGAAATTTTGTCAGTATTATCTTTTGATCCTACTGATCTCAGAAACTGTACTTTTTCAAAATATGATTAACTAAAGTCCATTATTTTTCTTATTTCTTTAGTTTCTACCTAATTCCCTTTTTCTGATACAATATTCTAGCAAAGGTATTACATTATGTTTAGTTGCCTTGTCTCTCAAGGCCCCTACTGGCAGTGACAATTTCTAAGATCTTTCTTGTTTCTGATGACTTGGATAGTTTAATGAAATACTGGTATGATGTTTTAGAAAATATTCCCCCAAAAGCATTTGTCTGATATTTTATCATGATTAGAAAGGAGTATAAGTTTTAGAGTGGGTGACTCCTGATATATAGTATCCTTCATCACATAATAACAAAGATAGAAATTATCAACATGACTTATGACTCGATTATCTAGCCTAAGTGGTGTAAGGATTCTCCACTGCAAAACTGTCATCACCCAAGTACTGTAGTCTTCAGACAGATGTCATCATTCGCTCTCCTCTCTGTTTTCCCCCTTTTTTCTTTGTTGAATATGGACTTAGATTAGGAGGGAATCATATAAAACAATCAAGAAAAAATGTACATTCACAGAACAAGCTGAGGCCGATGCCATTTCATGATTTCCCCCCTTGGATTCTCCATGGTTCCATGTTTCCCCCCAATTAAACCCCTGTGTTAAATGGACTTCTTGTGGAAGTTAGAGGTTTCCCTCTGAGTTGATTCCCCCATACTCCCTCCCTCGGGTCTCTTCATGTTCTTCCTATAACCTCCCCCCCACACTGCTCCCCTCCCCAAGTTTCCAAGAATCCTGGGCCAGATTTCCCCATTCATGTAAAAATTCATACATGTTAAGGTATGAATATTAGCTTAGCCATTTATCATACTGAATCCAGTTCTATTCTGGCTTCCACAACTGAGAGAAAACATTCAGCCGTTGAGTCTCTGAGTTTGAGATATTTCACTTTAGCCTGATTTTTCCATCTCCATCCATTTAGCTGCAAATGTCATATCATTTTCTCTAATAGCCGAGTAGTATTCCATTGTATATATGTAGCAAAGTTTTTGAATCCACTCATCAAGTGAGGGGCATCTAGGTTAGTTCCATAATTTAGCTATAGTAAATTGAGCTGCTATAAACATTGATGAAGCTGTGTCTCTATAATATGCCAATTCTAACTCTTTTGGGAAAATACCTAGGAGTGGGATAGATGGGTCATAAGGCAGTTCCAGGCCTAATTTTTGGAGGAGTCTCCACACTGCTTTCTATAATGGCTGAACAGTTTGCAGTCCCACCAGCAATGTGACAGTATTCCTCTTTTCCCACAGTCCCTACAGCATCTGTCATTGTTCATATTCTTCATTTTTGGCACACTGACTGGAGTGAGGTGGAATCTCAATGAAGTTTTGATTTGCATTTCTCTTATTGCTAGTGATATAGAGCATTTTGTCATATGTTTATGGGCTTTTGGACTTACTCCATTGAGAATTTTCTTTTAGCTCTGTAGCCCATTTTATTGATTGAATTATTTGTGATTGTAGTGTTTAGTTTCTTTAGTTCTTTGTATATTCTGGATTTTAGCCCTCTGTCTGAGGTGTAGCAGGCAAAGATTTTCTCCCATTCTGAAGGATCTCTCTTGACACTCTTGACTAAATCTTTAGCTGTGCAAAAGCTTTTTAGTTTAATTGTTTCCCATTCATTTATTCTTGACTTTAATGCTTGTACTTTGGGAGTCTTATTAAGGATGGTGGTACCAAACCCATGTAGTGTTGATCCTACTTCAATTTTCAAGCAATTGTAAAGTTGCTGGTTTAATATCCAGATCTTTGAACCATTTTGATTTAATTTTTGTGCAGGGTGAAAGGTAAGGATCCAATTTCAGTTGTCTACATATGACTGTCCAATTTTTCCAACACCAATTGTTGAACAGGCTATCCTTATACAATATGCTTTTGACCCCTTTATCAGACATCAGATAGTTAAAGGTATGGGGGTTCATCTCAGAATCCTCTATTGTAGTCCATTCCTCTTCAGTTCTGTTTTGATTCCAACACCATGCTGTTTTTGTTACTATAGCCCTATAGTGTAATTTCAGGTCAGGTGTTGAGATACCACCTTCTTCCTCCTTCTTTCTGAGTATTTCTTTTTGGCTATTCTGGGTCTTCTATTATTCCATACAAACTTGACAGTTGCTTTTTCCATATCCAGGAAGAATGACATTGATATCTTGATAGGGGATTGCATTAAATCTGTACAGGGCTTTGGGTAGAATGACCAATTTGATTATATTGATTCTGCCTAACCATGAACATTGAATGTTTTTCCTACTCAAGTCTTCTGCAATTTCATTTGTTAGTATTTGATAGTTTTTGTTTTAGAGGTCCTTAATATCCTTTGCAAAGTTGATGCCTAAGTATTTTATTTTTTTGGAGGAGATGGGAAATGGGACAGATTTCCTGATTCCTTCTTCTGTGGACTTATTGCTAGAGTAAAGGAAAGCTAATGGTTTATTGCTGTTGATTTTATACTAGCCACTTTGCTAAAATCATTTATAAGCTCTGGTTGACCTTATTGGGTTTTCTAGGTATAGAATCATGTCATCAGCAAATAGAGACCACTTAACTTCCTCTTTTCCTATTCAAATTCTTTTGATTTCCATCTCTTGTCTGATAGCTCTGGCAACGGTTTCAAGGACTGTATTGAATAAGAGTGGTGAAAGTGGACAACCCTATCTTGTTCCTGAATTTAGTAGATATGCTTTCAGTCTTTCTCCATTGAGCATAATGTTGGCTATTATAAATGGATCTTACATAGTTAAAGTATCTTCAATTGATCCCTATCCTCTCAAGGGTTTTGAGCTTAAAGGGGTGTTGATTTATCAAAGGCCTTTTCTGCATCAATTGAGATGATTACATAATTTTTATTTTTAATTCTGTTTAAGTGGTGAATTACATTTATTGATTTGCATATGTTGAACCAGTCCTGTATTCCTGGAATGAAGCCCACTTGATCGTGTTGTATTATCATTTTAATGTACATTTGGATCCGATTAGCTAGAATTGTATTAAGGCTATTTGCATCTATGTTCATCAGGGAAATTGATCTGTAGTTTTCTTTTCCTCATGTGTCTTTGCTGGATTTTGGTATCAGTGTAATATTTGCTTCATAAAAAGTGTTTGGGAGTCCTATAACCCTTTCAAATCAAAGAAAAGCTTATAGGGGATCAGTGTTAATTCTTGTATGAAAATTAGGTAGAATTCTGTCATACATCTATCTGGTCCTGGGTTTTGTTTATGTTTTTTTTTTTTTTTTTTTTTTTTTGGTGGAAGACCTTTGATTGCTGCTTCAATTTTGCTATCTGAGATGGGTCGATTTAGGTTTTCAAAGTCTTCAGGTGTTAACGTGGGGATGTCTTACATAGCCAAGTATCAGTCTATATCTTCCAGATTATAAAACTTGGAAGAATATAAATTTTCAAAATAAGTTCTGTTATTCTTGTGGATTTTGTTTCAGTCTGTGGTGATATCTCCATTTTTATCTTTGATTTTTTTGATTGGCTTCACTCCATTCTTCCTTTTGGTGAGGCTGGCAAGGGGTCTGTTGATCCTGTTTATTTTTTCAAAGAACCAACTCTTTGTTTTGTAGAGAATTTGCATTTTTTGTTTCAATTTTAATGATTTCAGCTCTGAGTTTAGTTATTTCCTGTCTTCTATTAGCTTTTGGATTGGATTGTTCCCCTCTTTGTAGGTATTTGAGTTGGAGCATGAGTCTATTTATTTGGACTCTTTCTTGATTTTTGATGTATGCATTCAACGCTGTAAATTTAACTCTTAAAAATTCCTTCATAGTATCCCAGAGCTTTTAATATGTTGTTTCTTATTCATTCTCATTCATTCCAAGAATTTATTGATTTCTGCTCTCATTACCTCTTTTATCCATCCTTTGTTTAAGAGGTTATTTTTCAATTTCCAAGTATTTGTGTTGTTTATCTTGTTGATTGCTAATATCACAGCATTGTGGTATGACAGGATACATGGGAGTATATCAAATTTTTTGTAATTGTTAAGCATAGCTCAGTGGACTAGGATGTGGTCTATTTTAGAAAAGGATCCAAGAGCTCATGAAAATAAGGTAAATTTAGCTGACTTAGGATGGAATATTCTGTGGATGTCTGTTAAGCCCAATTGATTAAAAGCATTGTTCAGATTGAAGATATCTTTATTGATTTTTTTTTGTTTAGATGATCTCTCTAGTGTTGATAATGGTGTATGGAATTCCCCCAGTATTATTGTGTTGAGATCAATGAGTGGTTTAATGTCCTTGATTATTTTTTCCATATATTTGGGGGGATCACAATTGGGGGCATACATTTTAATTATTGTTATGTTTTCTTGATGAATTGCCTTTTACTATGATTTAGTGTCATTCTTTGTCCTTTCTGACTAGTTTAAGATCCAAATTAATTTTATCTGATATCAGGATTGCCACACCAGCTTGCTTTTTTAGACCACAGACCTTGTAGACAATTTGCCAACCTTTCACCTTCAGTCTGTGTCTATTTTTCAGTGTGAGGTGTGTCTCCTATAGACAATATATTGTTGGATTTTATTTTTTGATCCAGGGAGCTAATCTTTGTCTTTTAAGTGGGGTGTTGAGACTATAAACATTCATAGTTAGAATAAATATGGGAAACTGAGTCTCAAACTTTGTGACTCTTGCTGAGTTTTGAGCCATCTTGGATATCTTTTGGTGTGTAATGTAGTTACTGTCACTCACTTTTTAAGGATTTAGGTTATTATCAGCATTTCTTCTGAATGAAGAATGCCCTTGACAATGTTCTGTAGCGTAGGATTTGTGTTCATGAATCTTGCTAACTTGAGTTTATCAATGAAGTATTTAATTTCCCTGTCACATTTAAAGCTGGTTTTAGCATAGTATATTATTTTTGGCTCAAAATTATTTTCTTTCAAGTTTTGAAAAATATTGTTCCAAGCTCTTCTAGCCTTCATTGTCTGATCTGAAAAATCCACAGTGATCCTAATTGTTCTGCCTCTGAATATGATTTGGGGCTTTTCCCTAGCTGCTTTTAGAATTCTCTCTCTAATTTCCCTGTGATTCATTTTGTATATGATATGTCTAGGTGAATTTCTCATTTGGTTAGGTCTGTTTGGTGTCATATAAGAATCTTGGATTTAGTATACTGGTTCAGTTCTGATATGAGGGAAATTCTCCTTTGCAATTTCACTTAGAAGGTTCTTAATGCCCCTTTTTTTGCTGTTTGGAGTTTTCATCCAGTCCAATAACTCTCAGGTTATTTCTCCTCATCTTGTCAAATATTATTTGGAAGTTCTGGTCATGTCCAATAAGTTTCTTTTCTTGTCTGTTCTCCTTGAACTGGACATTGTCTTCATTATCTGATTTATGTTCTTCGAGAGCTGAGATTCTATTTTCATTTGAGTTTACTCTGGTGTTAGTATCTTCCAGTGAAGATTTGATTTGGTTGACAGTGTTTTTCAATTCTGATATCTCTGCTACATCTCTTTTCAGGGTGTCTAATTCTTTATAAAGATGATCTTTCATCTCATGATATTGCTCCCTTATTTCCTTATAAAAGTTGTTTCTCATCACTTGAAACTGATTTCTGATCTCTTAATTCTTCTTTCAACTATTTGATTGAGTTAGTAATCAGAATGTTGATACATTTTTCTAGGTTTTCATCTAAGACCTTGATCATGGAGTCCTTGGATGGGGAGCTGTGAGGTTGAGGAGGCGAGTTATTTATTTTCTCTTTTCCTCATTTTCAGATACAGGGGGTGTGGCTTAGAGAACAGCTGTGAATATTAATATTGTAGGAGTTATTGGAGCTTCTTATGACTTTCCTTCATTGGGATGGGGTGCTATTTGGGAAGCTCAGAGCAATAGTTGCCAGGCCAATCAGCAAAGAATTAAGAGCCTATAGGTGCATATACTAGACAGTTTCAACTAAAACAATAATCGTGATTAGCACCTTTAGGAGCAGTTTTCTTCCATGAGAAATCTCATAATATATTATGACAGCAAGCAACTTCCCATTTTCAAGGATGGCCTTTTCCTCAGTTTTCAGGGCCTCTATAGGTGGGGAGAAGTAATGTCTAGAAAGCCAAGTAGTGACATAGGGAGGAAGTTTGGAACTCTTGACTTAGAATAAAGAGCTACAAGGCATTAGTGTGGTATAAGTTATTCAATTAAAAATAAGGAAAAGATAATAATGGCATGTGAGTGGGGTAAAGACTTTGGGTGAGGATGAGAGAGAACAGAATATAGTTTTGGAATTTCCAGAGTACAGGGAAAAAGAGGTTAGTATGGAGTGTGGTTCTCTTTGATCCATGGAGACTAATGGTCAATTTGTTGTCATGAAGAATTTCCCTGGTCAGAATCCAATGCTAAGGAGACATCAGTTGAGTTCTAGAAGACACAGTGGCCATGGAAACCAATCACCAATACATAAAATCAAATAAAAAAATGTACACATCCAATAACACCAAATTCAGTAATAACAATAGAGATAAAAAACATAAAAAATTAAAAAGTTAAAAGTTAAAAAAAGCTGAAGATACTAAATAGCAACAACAAGCACAAAACATAAATAAATAAGTAAATAAATAAATAAATAAAAGGGAGTTGGGAAGGTTATGAGTTTTTGCCTTCTAAGTTGGTGTGAACCATGGGGGAGTGCATTTGTATCTGCCATCTAGCTGGAGACTCTTCCCAGTTGAGCATGTCGGTGGGGATGGTATTCTCTGATTGCCGTGGGTTTTCCTAGAGGATCTTGCCAAATTTTTCTGCTCTAGATGGGTAGAAGACCCTTCCCTTTCCCACTTCCTATGAGAATGGAGTTCAGTGCCACATGATATGCACTCCTGAGCAGATTGTTTTCAGCCTGACCAAACTTCTAATCTTCTTAAACCAGGGACCCAGGAGCTTCAGGGAGTCTAATAGATCCAGATGTAGATGTATGGGACTCTGACTCTTCCAAGAAGTGTGGTCCTATTGAGGTTAGCTTCCCCTGGATCACTGTTGCCCCACTCTTGGATGCCTTGTGATCTTCAGTGGCCACAAGAGATGCTGTGTGGGGTTGTCACAGATACAGACACAGCAAGGGAAAATGGGCACGAAGGATGCACCAGCCTATATGGGCCAGTGTTTGTACAGTTCTCAATTGTAACCATTCATGGGTGTGGAAGCCCAGTCCCACCTGAGGAGCTCAGGATCTATGGAGTCTTGGCTATGCACAGAAACCGGAGGCTGAAAGTGAGTCCAGGCTGCCTTTTTTGTTCAAAGGTTCCTGAGGCTGGTGTTAGTCCTTGCCTTTTCCGAGAGTTACAAACAGTTTTTGGAGTAACTGCTTCAAATGGCCACCTTTGTAAATATGCCCTACTGAGCTGAGTTCTCATCACAGACTCCTCCCAATTGGTTGTGTAATAGGGTGGGCAGGAAGCCACTGCTTGCGAGTCCTATAAGCAGGATAGAAGGTTCCCTGACCCACAGAGTGCCCTGGGCAGACAGCCAGGACACAGAGCAGACTGTTCACCAAGACTGAGATCCCTAATCCACTTTTATTCTACAGGTCTGATTTCACTTTTGCCGAAGGAGTGTCCAGCCCTGCCCTCAGAGAAATCTCAAGATGGCGGTGCCAGACTGCAGCTAATTTACTCACAGGAACAGATGTAGGGTCTCTGTTTACAGCTATTGAATCTTTCCCCGGGATGAGGATTCGGCTGTCACGAACTGCAGGAGTCTGGGCGTTCCCAGCTGAGTCAGAAATAAATTACTTATGCCCTGCCTCCTCTCCACCAGGATAAATCCCTGTCCCTCAGCTGTGAAGCTGGCAGTGGCCAAAGAGAATGTGACTAAATCCCAGCTTAAGGTGGTAGTTGCAAAACTCTTTTCCTTTGGTGTTAATGAAATAAGGGGGACAAACTTCCCACACACAGTGAGTCTTGTCACACCATTGGAGACCACGTCCAATTCCTGCAGTGTGAACTTTTGGTCAGGAGTTCCAGGGCACAGCTGTTGATGGCATGGGCACCATGTTCCAGCCTCTCCTCAATCCACAGTCCACTCTTAAAGGGTGGAAGATTATGTTTCTCCTCCTTTAAGGGAGAGTATCTATGTAAATTTGGAATTATTTTGCATGGAATTTTATCTATTCTCCCTCATTTACATGAGTACATGCATATGTATATATGTATAAATGTATTCATGTACATATGTATTCAAACAGCCATCTATATCTCTATAGTCTCATGATTTTGCTTCCATCTTCTAATAATTTGAGAGCTGCTATAAGCATGTATGTGCAGAATTCTTTGTGGACATGAATTTTTAAGTCACCTCAGTAATAATCTAGAAAATTGAGACAATGTTGTGATATTCAATGCAAAATGGCATGCATTACCCAGACACTTTGTATAAGAATTCAAAAGTTTGAACAGGTCTAAAAGTATTTTTTCCTGGAGGGAATACTTGAAAATTTGTAAGAGAAAGGGCTTAGAAAAACAGATAATGAAGCAATGCCTCTAATAAATGAAAAATTTAAAAAGAAGGAAAAATGTTGCTGGAACAGAGAAGAAGGTAGGAGAAGTTTCAAAGAAGTGCTTTTTCAGAAAAACTGTTAAATTTACATTCACTCTATGATTTTCTTTTTATTGGAAACATTTATAAGTTTGCTATTATTTCTTTTTTATGACAATAAAAATGAATTTTAGGTTTATTATATAACACTACTTACATTGGCCAATATAATACCTGTGTAGTAGCATGAAACCTTTGTTCCATTCACTAGAATTCACTGCTTTCTCATAAAGTATCAAAAGAGGCAAAAAAGGTTAAATCAACCATAGTTTTTTCACACTTGTTTTTTCTTATTTTACCAATATGCCAAGCCATGCAATAAAAATAAGTTCATCAAGGATAAATAAATATAGTGATAACTGTTAACCTAATTGTGTATTATGTTTGATTATTTTAAAAGTTCTATATTATACTGCTACTTTTTATTTTCATGACAAAATTTTATAGCAGCCATAAATTGGAGTATATTATCTTGTCAGTTTTAGTTTAAATATTTCTGATGCTTAAATACTAAGCTCAGTTTTTATGTTTGCCATTGGTGTTTAAGCATCTATCAGTCATAATATATGAAGTGCTGATATAGAAACATGTTGCTGATAGATAAGTGTATAATCGTCAGGAAGTTCTGCCTAACTATGTGTTTTACAATTTGTAGAAAAGTCTGTTAGCATTTTCATTACAATTGCCTCTGCTTAAAGATTTAATTCACACAAGCCTGAATCTTCATGTTCAAGTTCTCCAGGCAAATATTGTCCTGTTTACTGACTTTAATTCACCTGATCACATTCTATACAAAGAAAAAGGTAATGTGTCACACAATGTCTTATTCATCACAAGTTATTTAAAGGTCCAGCTCACAACATGAAGATGGTAAATCATTTAAAATAACTCAGCCAGTTCCTTCACAATATAGGAATCAGTCAGAATTAGGTGGATATTATCAAAGATGAAAAAGAATAAGAGAATCAGAAAAAGAAAAAGAAAGGAGATAAAGCTTAAAAATATGGGAAAAAGAAAGATCACCTCCTATGTAACCTTTAAGAACAGTATGGGGTAAAGCTGAGAATGATGGCTTTCTCATTTCCTTCAGTGTAATCCTCTATTTAAAGTTCACCACACTTCATGTGAATAATGTATGTGGAGTGACATTCCAGGTATAGGAAGAAATAACACGAGACCTCATTTAATAAGCTTTATGTGAACAATACCGCTACCTAATGTGTTACAGAAGGGGAAGCAGAGTCCATCAAATCAAGCCACTGTATGATTGAGATTTTTAAAATATCAGAACTTAGATAAAGAACCACTTATTTGTAATTTTATTTGACTATGAGAAAATATGAAATATTCCTTAGCTCTCCATTTTTTGTTTTATTCATCATCAAAGTACCTACATTCAACAAAAGCTACCTCATGTACAGAAACTTTCAGTTAAATAATTAATAACATTTTTTGTTATTAATAGGAAAGATTGTTAGAAAAGTAGTACTGCAACACCTCATATAACAAGTATTGTACAGTAATGCAACTAGTTAACAGAGATTTTCAAAATAATTGAAGACTCCAACTTAAGTATGCACTCACTTTTTAAAAAACAAATCCTACATCAATTGAATAATGCAAAATATAATTATTATTTTATTAGTATTCCATTTCTTACAAACATTGTAACAGTTTGTCTTTAATTGACCAAAATTGACATATACAACTTATATTTGACTTTTTTCACTAAGCTACAACTCAAAATTTGTATATTAAAATTTTAATAAACATAATTTATATAAGCAAATATCAATATGCAAAAGTGCTTAAAAACTATCTGTTAATTAATATATTATTTTGAACTGTCTTTCTCTGAATTACCAGTTTCTGAACTTTACATTTTCAAGTTTTCATTTCATAAAGAAAATAAAACATATATTTAATTGAATCAGTGACACTATTCCATGTGAGACCTTCATAAATAATCTTTGAGAATATTAAATATGTAAAAGATCAAATCATGGTCGTTACTATTGGCACACTTTAAAATTTTGGTTTCACTAGGTATGGAACTCTAAGTATCTTGGAACAGCAATTGAATTTTCATTATTAAAATTTTTAAATCAAATTGCATATTTGTGAGATATGTAATTTTATGTGCCAACTGGACAGAAGGAAAATTATAATGATATTTCAAGAATAATTATTTATCTGAATTTATTAAATTATAATTTAAGCAGCATTATTCTAAATTTTCAAATAACACCCTGTAAGAGATTACAAGTTAATCAAAGATAACAATCACAATACTGAGTTAATCAATAAAAGCAATATAAAGATTTTGAGATTTTCTTTCAAAGGAGCAACAGAAAATTCCAGTCAATCATTCCATAGTTTATCAATCCACAATGAGCTTTTACATGAAGATAATACCACATAAGTGTACTGATCATTTGTATTTATCTTACTGGGAAAAATAAGGGAAAGAAAATATGTATTAAGTTTGCTTATAGGATACATGGTAACAATTTTCTAGCTATAATATGTTTTATTATTCACAAAAATTGTAGTGGAATTACTAAAATCTGGAAAGACAACAAGAATAGGAATAATATTCATGAGAAATGGTTTTGATTGATAATTAATATTTAAATCAATAATATAAAAATTACATGAAGATAGCATTTTAATGAACTGATGTTTTCCCAGAGTAAATAAGAAAAATGGCAGTTTTACCAAGATATGAATATTGTGCTACTTGTCATAGTTTGTATCAAAGAGGTGATCAAATACTTACAAAATACACTGGGGTATCTGGGCTGTTAATTAAATACAGGACTTAATTATGCCTTTTAAAGTGTGTTAATGTTTCTTAAAAATTTAAACCCTATTGCTTGAGTAATATTTACACAGATAATTTTAAAAAATGTTTACTAAAATTCAGTATTCAAAAAGTCATTTTCATGTACTTTAAACCTTGCAAACCCCAGGAATGTGGACTAGATTAATGAATCTGGCAGATATATCAACATAATTTAGTTTTCTATTGAAGGCATAAAATAATGACAATTGAAGAGATGAAGACATAGAAACAACAGAATTAACAGAAAGTGTGAATAATGTCATCTATACAAATGGAAATGAAAAGCAGAGCAAGAGGTGGGAGTGAAATGGAGAGCTCCAGACTGTGAAAGAATAGACAGTGGAAATGCAGAAGTGGCCATGTCAATGGATTGAACATAGATAAGAGGAAAATTTAAGAAGCAAATATATTTCAGCTGATATTATGAAGTGGATTTGGAAATATTATCTGATAAATAATTTAACTAGTAAAATGTTACAGTGAATGGTTAGAGTGGAATGAAACTATAGCAATAAAAAAGCAAAAAAAAATTAAACATTTATTGATTTTAATATCCACCTGGTTTAATCCAAGGACAGTCGGTTGTCTATTGAATATAGATGCTTAATAATCGATAACCTCCACCAAACAGGATAGCTTCCAGAATTGCAGGAAAGGTGGTCTTGTAGAAAAGCTTTATGTTATATTTAGAGAAGGTAAAGTCAAAAGAAAATACAATTTTTATTGTATACCTGTTCTTCATTTTTCAGTACTGGTAATTTGCTCTGGATTAGTAAACATATTTATCACAGTTTTTAGTTCAGCAAATGATATATTAGCATAGAACTAGAAGGAAGTTTAAAGACCAGGATAAATGTTCCCTAACCTGATTACTGAATATATTTATCGTAATACATTGTACAATAACCTTCATAGCACAAGAACTTTCAGTTATTGCTTGGCCTTATATCAATATGTGATATGCTTAGGCTCTTTCTTCATTAGACATTACTTATTGATTTTCTATAGCACATTGGAATTAAATAAGTCCATATTTCTTCTTTTCTCCATTTTCTATTATTCACACCTTTTATTTTCTTGTCCATAGCACTAATATCATTTAATATCATTTCTGATTGTACACAAGTACATTTGTCCATTTAAATAACATCTTGGATTTCTAAGGTTTGTAGAACAGAACCAGGTTGATCTTTTCAACTTTTCTCCATCTTCTGCTATATTTATTCATATTATTTTCCAAATTTTTCATATCATATCATTGATAATATATCATTGTATATAAATGGTAAGACATTATTTATAATGTACCATTATATGTAAATGATATAACATCACACTTATTATCATTAAAATATTTTTCTTATTTCTGAAATTACTTATTGTATAATTATTTGGTTGCTTAAAATGATATTTTCAGCAGTTACAATTTGTCTTCTACTGTTTTTTGTGAGATTATGCATGTCCATATCTTTTACACTAGCATGGAAGTGAAATGTTAGAGAAGTAATAAGGACTATATTAAGTTAAAAGCTATGGAGTCCTGAATTTGATTAAGAAAGCAGCCTTTGAAGGTAAATGAATGGCTATGGAAGAAATTATGCTGAGTAAAATCAGCTTAACCCAGAGAACCAAGGATCGAATGTCTCCACTCATCTGTGGAGGTTGAAACTAGACCCTGGCCATTCAGAAAGTTGGTTCATTATCATGTGTTAAATTCAGATAAGGTGTAATGTTATACAGCCTAATACTTTTTTAGAGATATTGTGGGTAAGGGAAGGGAGGGATACGGGTGGGAAATTGGGTGGGGGTCACTCCTGGGGGTAAATCTAGTATCCAGAAACTATACACATTTTATATTATTTTGTTAAAAATTTGTATGGTTGTTCAAAAGTAAAAATAAAAAAAAGAAATATCTATTTGTATTCAAATGTGTATATACTTGTGCTATTTTCGGATTTGAATTATTTTATAAGGGGTTTTAATTTTTGTGATGCTATTAAAACCTTACCACTTTGTAATTTGATTTTTCTGGTTAACTTTTGCCCTAATGTAGGAAGATCTGAGATTTTTTTTCTGGCATTTTTTAACTGGTTTTCCTTACTTCTTATTACTACTTATAATAAGGCAAGTTAGATTTTTCCAGGCTTTGCTTAAACAAAGCTTCCTGGATATGAGAAGAAGATTTTGAAAGCCTGTACATAAGTAAATATGATGCGCTATTTCACAGTAGGATGACTATAGATAAAATTTATGTTCTATACAAATGAAAAAGAGGAAAGATTCTGAATGTTTTCACCATAAAAAAATGGTAAATGCTTGAGAATTAGCCATGTTTAAACTCATTGAAACATTATACAATATACACACCTATTGAAATGGCACATTAAGTTGAACAATTTTATATTTTTATATGTCAATTACAAAGCATATATAATTTAACCTTTAAAAATTGATGTATATTTTCTTAAAATCTGTTTTGTCTCCCATAACAAAATCAGTCCTGCAGAATTTCTATAGCCATCTCTGAACTCCAAATTTTCCTACACTGATGCAACCAGCACAGGGTGGAGCTTAAAAGCTCAAATGAGAAGAAAAAAAATCCCTATTTTGGCAAAATAAACTCATTTGTACATTTATTTCTATTATCTTTCACTTTTTATTTGAGAAAGCATGCAAAATTTCATAATTCACCAAGTAAATTACTAGGATTAGTTAATTATAGGATAAATGATTTAGTGTTCACTGTGATTGTTAGAAAGCTACCTTCAGATTGCTAGTGATGTAGAACATTTTCATATATATATATATATATATATATGTGTGTGTGTGTGTGTATATACACACACACACACACACACACACACACCATACATACTTTGTGGACTTCCTTCATTGAGAAGTTTTCATTTAGTTCCCTAGCCCATTTATTGATTGGATTATTTGTGTTTTGTGTGTTCAGTTTTTTGAGTTCTTTGTATATTCTGGATTTTAGCCCTCTGTCAGAGGTTTAGTAGGCAAAGATTTTCTCTCATTCTTTAGGTTCTTTCTTGATGCTCTTGAATAAATCCATAGCTGTGCAGAAGCTTTTTAGTTTAATGGCATCCTATTCATTTATTCTTGCCTTTAAACCTTGTGCTATGGGAATCTTGTTAAGAAAGTTGGTGCTGAACCCCGTGTCATGAAGTGTTGATCCTATTTTTTTCTTTTAGCAATTGTATAGTTGCTGATTTAATTTCTAATTCTTTGAACATTTTGATTTGATTCTTATGCAGGGTGGGAGATAAGGATCTAATTTCAGTTGTCTGCAAATGGTTACCTAGTTCATCCAGCACCATTTGTTGAACAGGCTGTCCTTTTTACACACTGTTTTTGCCCCCTTTCTCGAAAGAATATCAGATTGTTAAAGACTTGGGGTTTCATCTCAGTATCTTCTAGTCTGTCCATTGGTCTTCATGTCTGTTTTTTACCAATACTATGCTGTTTTTGCTACTATAGCCCTATAGTAACATTTCAGGTCAGGTATTGTGGTACTTCCTGCTTCCTCTTTCTTGCTTAGTAACCTTTTGACTATTCTGGGCCTTTTGTTATTCCAAATGAATTTGAGAATTGCTTTTTCTATGTCTGTGAAGAATGTCATCGGTATCTTGACGGGAATTGCATTGAATCTATATAGGTCTTTAGGTAGAATGGCCACTTTGATTGTATTGATTCTGCCCAACTAAGAATATGGCATGTTTTTCAATCAATTCAGATCTTCTGAAATTTCTTTTTAAAATGTTCAATAGTTTTCCTTGTGGAGGTCCTTTATATCCTTGGTTAGATTGATGCCCAGGTATTTTAGTCTTTTTGAGGATATTTTGAATCATACAGATTTCGTGATTTCTTCTTCAGGAGAATTGTTGCTGGAGTATAGGAAAGCTATTGATTTATCAGTGTTGATCTTATAACCAGCCACTTTCCTGAATTCATTTATAAGCTCTATAAATCCTCTGAATGAGCTTATTTGGTCTGCTAGTTATAGGATCATGTCATCAGCAAATAGAGATAGCTTGACCTCCTCTTTTCCTTTTTGAATTCCTTTGATCACTAGCAATCAGAGAAATCCAAATCAAAATTTCACTGAGATTCCACCTCATTCCTGTCAGAGTGGCAAAAATGAAGAATACAAAAATAACAAATGCTGGAGGGGTTATGGGAAGAAAGGAACACCATCACTGTGTTGGTGGGACTGCAAGCTTGTACAGCCACTCTGGAAAACAGTGTGGAGACTCCTCAAAAAACTAGGGCTGAAACCACTTTATGAGCCAGCTATCCCACTCCTGGGTATTTTCCCAAAAGAGCTACAATTGGCATACTATGGAGACATAGCTACATCAATGTTTATGGTAGCTCTATTTACTATTGATAAACTATGGAACCAATCCAAATGCTCTCACTGGACAAACTGTGCTACATATATACAGTGGAGTTCTACTCTGCTATTAGAATGATTTCAGGGCATTTCAGCCAAACAGATAGAGATGGATAAAATTATGCTGAGTGAAATATCCCAAACTCAGAGACTAAAGGGCTGAATATTGTCTTTCTTATGTGGAAGCTAGAACACAATCTAAGACAGATTGAAGGTTGGATAAGCTAAATAATAACCTCAACATGGGTGAATTTTTACATGAGCAAGGGGTACCATGCTTATGACACTGGGGTTGAAGGGAGGGGACCAGCAAAGGGAGGGAGGGATTAGAAGGATATCAGTGAAGTTGGAAGGAGGGAGTAAGTGGGTCATCAATGCAGTTGGAAACCCTTGACATCCCTGAAAAGTCCAACTGACATGGGAATAAAGTAGAGGAAACATAGGAACAAGGAGATGTCAAAGTGGGGAGATCATGAACTGGCATCAGCCCTGGCTTGCTTCGTCAACATATGTCTGTTGATGAATGTGTAACAACAATTCCCTCCAATATGTAAGACTATGTTTAAAGAATAAAAAAGAAAGAAATAATGAAAGAAAGCCACCTTCAGGAAGCAGCAGCTCCTTCCCTCTTTCCTTTTTTCTCTCCCTCCCTCCCTTGCTTCCTTTCTTATTTTGTAATTATTTCCCCATGAATAATGTGGTATTTAATCAATAATACATAATGAAGAGCAATATCAATTTTAGTGTATTAACTTATATTTGCATCACTTCTCAGTGGTTCCCTTGCACCTAATTGTTCTCCACTTAGATTCTGCCCTCTTTGGCCCAGGAGGTCTTCCTCACAGTATACATGGTACACTCTTCAGCCTGCAAGTGTTTACTTCACTTCTCCAAACAGCTGTTATCTGATTACCATTTCAAATATAAATATCTTGTTCATTTTTCAGTGTATCTGATCTGTTATCTCCAGAGCCTAGAAGAATGTTCCATATAAACTTGGTGCTCAGTATATTTCTATTAAATGTATTCATTAATCCCATTTGTGATTATGTTGAAAAATTATTCTTAACTTCACCAGCATTATAAAAGCAGGGCAAATTAGGGCTATATAGTATATAGTTATAGTTATCTTTTAATGGGCATATTTAAAATGGTATGTGTTTCCACTTTTGAAGTTGCTTATGCAAATTTAGTCAATGTTGCTCAGTATTTTACTGTGTTTATGCTTTAATTTTTTGGTTTCCTTTACTCAGTATCTGCTTCTCAATACATTCCTTGAATTCAGTTACAGGAAAATAAGATATAAGTCATGTTATAGATTTACATATTTCATAAATTAGTCCTTAATATGTATTACATTTGATTTACTAAAGAAATGTATGAGTGATGCTGGTAATGTTATTAAATATGCAATATTTAATCAGTGAAGCACTTAAAACTAAAAGATAAATGCAAATTCAATGTTACATCCACAATTTATTTTGTAATTCATTCAGAGTATATAAATTTTGTGAAAACCAATGTTCACAAAAAATAGAAACTCATAAAATAAGAAATAATTCCTTTATGAAATAATTTTCCAAGTTTTCATTATAATTTTAACATATCTAATCATGTCAATTTTAAAGAGAAAGCAAGTTGGAAAAATATATTGAAATAAAAAATAACTGAGAGGTTAATGTATGATAACTAATGGAATAAGTTTAATGTATTATTTTGACCAAAACAAAATATTACTAGGCAGATAGTTTATTATTAAGTATATGCACTAATGTATCAATGCAACTGAATATATCTAGGATGTCTAGACTGGTTTTAGTGGTCAGTGTTTTTGTCACTGTCACCAAAATACCTAAGAAGAACAATGTAGAGGAAGAAAATTTACTTTGGCTCACAGTTTAGGTGACTCATTCTATGGTTGGCCAACTCTAATTCTTTGGGCTTGAGTTCAGGAAGAACATCATGTTGGAAAGACATGGCCCATGAAAACTTCTTGGCTCATTGCAACAGGGAAGCAGAGAGGTATAGGAAGGGAGATAGGACAGATATAGTACCCAAGGCTAGGTGCCCAGTGGCATATTTCTTCAAATATGTCCCAAATAAGGTTTTCTGAGACTCGTCTTTTGTTTTACCTCTAAGGGTAAGATTTCCTGGCATACACAGGCCAAATTAGAGTCACATGACTCTTCTTTAATTCCCAACAATTATTTCTCCCTCTCAATACAATTACAACAGCAGATGACACACATTAATTAATATGCCTATATTGTCCATTAAATGCTATTATTTTGAAAAAACATTATTAGTATTTGACTTTGTTCCTGAGGTTAGCACTTAATATTTGGTAAGTGTACGATACAATACATGTTTGCTGATAAAGTGAATATTATAAAACTTTTTGGTAGATTCTCACTTCATTTATTCACATACTTAAAATTTACTACTTCTTTAGAAAGTGAATGAGGTGCTTGGAGGTAGAGGATGGCATTGGGGTTGTAATCAGGATTGAAAAAGATAAATGAAACAAAACTTTCAGTGAGAGAACTAAGGAAATATTAAACTAATCTGATCCAGAACAAATATTGTAAAATTATTCATAAGTATATTTTCCTTTCTGTAATGCAAAAAACAAACAAACAAAACAATAAACAGAATGAAGAGGCAACCTACAAAATGGGAGAAAATAATTTCAGTCCATACATTTAGCAATATATTAATAACTAGAGTGTATCAGAAACTCCAAAATCTCAATAGTAAAAGAAAAAATTTAATTAAAAATGGGCACCATAACCAAGCAATTCTCAAAAAGCCATCCAAATAGAAAACAAGCACATGAGAAAGTTCAACTCACTCCAGTAAAAATCACTGTTACAAAACAAACAACAAAAATAAAAGCCAAAAAGAGAAAGAAAATACTACTGAGGATGTAAAGGAAAAGGAAAGCCTGTGCATTACATTTTGAGACTGTAAATTAGTACAATCATTTTGAAAAAAATTGGGTATTTCTCAAAAAATTTTAAATGGAACTAGCATGTGATCCAGCAACACCACTAATAGGTATGTAGCGAAAGGAAATGAAATCGGCATGTTGAAGAGATACTTGCACACCCATATTCATTTTAGCATCATTCACAGTAGCCAAGAAATGAAAACTTCCTAAGTCCCACATGAGAAGCAGGTAAAGAAAATGTGGTACATATACACAATGGAATGCTATCATTCAGATAAAAGAATTAAATCCTGTCCTTTGTGAAAACATGCGTAGAACAGGAGATTATTATGTTAAGTGAAATAAGCTCAGCACAGAAAAAGCACTGTGTGATCTATTGCATGAAATCTAAAGTATTTGATCCCATACAAGCTGAAAGCAAAATGGTAGTTATGAAAGGCTGAAGAGATAGAGGAGGAGGGAAGGATGGGGAGATTTTTAGTAACCTGTAGTATTTTAGTTAGGTGTAAGAAGTTCTGGTGTTCTATCGCACAATACTGTGAGTGCATATAAATATGCTATTAATTTTATAAAGCTAGAAGAAAGTCTTTTGAATGTTTATAACATAAAAAATCAGTTAATATCTGAGAAAATGAATATGCTTAACCTGACTGATGTGTTGCACAATTCATACACACGTGGAAACTCCACATAATAACTCATTGATATTTTCAATTGTATATTTTCATATATCAATTAAAATATATTTAAACATGAAAAAATTAATAAAAATTTAAAGATCAAGCGCAGTTGTTGCTTTTTTTCCCCTCCATATCATATGAGGAAGCATTGAAGTTATGTCTATGAGAAACAAACTTTTCACCAAACATGGTGTCTCCAGAATTCTTAGTAATGAATGTTTGAATTTTTAAGTTTTTAGATGAAATATGCTCACAGAAAGTAGGAAGCATATGAGTGTCTTGCTACATTTTGATCATACATATGAACAAAATCCCATCTTCTAACATTTCATATTATTCTTTTTTTGATGAATAGACTCCATTTATATTTATCTAAGCAAAGCATAAGTAGTTTGGGGAATTGATTTCATACTTAAATTGTGCCGTAAATTGATGTACAAGGGTAAGTAGTCTTCAATGGTCCATTAAGATTGATGACAATTATCAGTGAATTGCTGGAATGAATGGAGATGTATACTTCCCTTAACAATGAAAAATTACTTGAATTTTCAATACACATAACAAAAGATTATGGATTAGCACTTGCACACATATATAGACACATAATTTTCATAACCCATAATGTTCCTTCTTTATTTCTCATTGTGTGACTACTAACTTCATTCTCAATAACAGAAAGAATCTAGGATGGATAAAGTTAAGAAAAACATATAAACCACAAATAGTTTATAAAGTAAGATTGATAAAGTTGGCATGATAAGCTATGGTTAATTTAACTTTGAAGAATTATATGATAACTTATCCAACATATTTATTTCATGAACAGATCTGAGAAAAATTTTCCCCATCAGGAATATGTTTGTTAGTGTTTACTTTCCAAGTACCAAAATAGTTTTCAAGAATTACTGCATACGGTTATTGTTATAACTTAAAATAAATAGGGTATTGGTATTAAGATTTGATCCTTTTAATTTTCCCCACAGAATATGTTTAGAAGCAAGATATTATATATTCTGAAAACCTAGAAAATTTGCAAAGAGTGGACGTGCCCTGGGTAGATTTCCATAATTGAGTGAATTTGGAACCTGAAACAAAATAGTAGGGCCTTAAAGTGTAACTGGGAGAATTACAAATATCTCTCAATAAATATGTCAGTAGCGCTGACTGAAAAACAGAAAATATGCTTCCTCAGGGACAAAATTGATGTCCAGAGATAAGGGATAGTTTCAATACTAGTATCCAATGCAGTGTTATCTCTTTCAGTGTCCAATTGAAAATAAAATTCTCCAGTAATGATTCAAAGCAAAATTTTAATTATGTTTTTAAACACAGAAAGAGAGAGAAATACAGAGATGGCTCAACAGAGGTGCTTGCTATCCCTCTGCCACAGAGAAAAAACAGGGCACTAAGAAGCGCCTACATTTTGAGGAGAGTCATAAGAGAGAAGTCTAGAGATTGGGATGGAATTGATGGGAACCCTATGGGGCATGAAAACTCAGAAGGAAACAAAGCACATGGCAATTGCAAGCTGGTCTCCAGGGTGAGATAGCAATCCCACACTTCTGGGAAAGGGTAATCCAGAAAACTGCAGCAACACTCATCTCAGCCAGAAGTCCTAACTACAAAAGAATTCCAAAGTGCTCACAGGCTTTAAATCTAGGTAGGGAGCTGATTTGATTCTGGGTGAAAATTTGTTCAAAGAAGGAGCTAATCTTGGGCCCTTCCCAACTCCCAGAACAAATATGCTCCAATAGCTAGACACCATCGTGCCTTAGGGGCCAGTCCACAGTTACTGGATATTTTCAGGATGGAACAGGACACTCAGTGTCAGCCCTAGGACTAGGTTTACAGTGCAGCATGCCCTGGCGCCACCCATGATTGCCGTATGGAACCTGAGGAAGATCTCTCTACAACTTAGCCTTGGTACTTCAGTTCTTACTTCTCTAAGCTCTGCCATCACTTGTGTCTGTCCTTTAAGACTTTGGGAAAGTCCTCTGCGTATCTGGCAGCATTGGGTAGTGACTGTCAATGTCACAAGCCCCAGAACCATCAGTGCTCAACTGATGAATAAGCATCTTTGTAAACTTATATCTCCTACAAAAATTGAAAAGGCATTTTAATGAATTGCCACAATCTACCCTGCTGAGGTGGCACTCACAGACACTGCTGATATAGTTTACAGATGAAATCACACAGAGGCTTTTGAGCTTATCTAGAAGTAAAGCCAAAGTTCCTCGCAATGGACACCTTATATCCATTTAACAACAACAACAACAAAAATCTGCAAATGTTGGGCACTATGCAAAAAAGAACACTGCGATGGATGCCATGACACTTCTTTCTCTCCTCCTCTTTCATGTTTCGCGTGCTCTGAGCAAAAAGGAGCTACACCCCTGCATCTGAAGGCTGTTTCCTCCTTCTCTCTGCACATTCTGGTTGGTGATAGATGACACCACCAACATAGCAATCCCTCATTGGCTGGGATAAGCCAGTCTGCCGCTTCACCATTGGTTCCTTAGCTGTCCGCCCTCCCTTTAACAATCCATGTGCCTTGGGAATAAACAGGATTTCTGAGCTGCCTTCCACGAGTGAGGTTGACTCGTTTTTTCCCCCGGCTGGGAGGGAAGGGAAGTCCAGTATTCCGACCGGCACTCGCCCCCCTAATTCGTCCTGATTAGGCCCCTGGGGGAACGATCCAGCTGGTTTGGACCGCCCCGTTCGCTGCCCAGGATGCATGGGTAGCAACATGCAAACACTACACTACCTTGTAAAATTGGAAGAAGTGACTGCTAAACAAAACATGCACATATCAGCATGGGAACACAAAAAACATGAAAAAAATAAGGAAGCATAACAACACCATAGGAACGCAGAAATTCTCCATAAATATATCCTAATCTGCAGGAAATCTATGAGATATCTTTTTTTTTTTTTCTGCACCCAGAACAGTTCCATTTTATTTTTTATTTTTTTTTTAATTTTTTTTTTATTTTTATTTTTTGAACAACCTTACATGATTTTAACAGAATAATATGAAATGTGTATAAAATGTGTAAATATTTTGGATATTGCGAGATATCTTTAAAAGAATCCAAAATAAAGTTCCTAAGAAAATTCAGCAAGAAGCAAGAAAATATAGATAAAAAATGCAATGAAAGACAACTTAGCAAGGCCCTAAGCAACTTAATGCTATCCCATCTCAAATTAAAAAATAAAAAACAGGTTCCATGGTTAAGCATCCCTGGGTCTGATCCAGACTACCAAATAAATAAGAAAGAAAAAGAAAAATACAGGAGGACTGTAAATTCAGGGAGGCCTGAGAAATCTAGTGAGAGAATACAAATAAAAGTTGAATGGTGATACAGCTTCGTGACAGAGTGCCCCTGGGTTCAACCCCCAGCCCTGCAAGAATACAAAACAATCAAACAAAACAAACAAACAAAAAAACCTATAAAACTTTACACCTACATAAATATGTATGTGTGTATATATGTGTATATATATATATACATGTGTGTATACAAATATATGTATAATATATCTATAGTATCTATAATAAATAATATTAAATTTAATACTTTAACACAGTTTCTCAGAAGTACAAATGGCCAAACAGTACATGAGAAAATGTGCTACATCACTAATCATCAGAGAAATGCAAATCAAAACCAAAATTGAATATTGCCTCACTGCAGTTAGAATATGTTCTAAAAAAGACAAAAAATAAAAAATGTGAATAAGGTTCCAGAGAAATGTGAACTCTTATATACTGCTGGTGGAAATGAAAGTTACTACAGCCATTTGGACAGCTATTTGAAGATTCCTTTAGAAACTACAGAAAGACTAATATGTTTTCCAACAACCGCACTAATGGGCAAATATCAATAGAAATGAAAGGCAAATTATATATATATCAGAATGTCCACATTATGTGACTATTTACAATAGCAAGGATAACAAATCAGCCAAGATGTCTATCAAAATATAAATGTGTAAGGAAAAATTGCTTTATATATATACAAAATGAATTATACAGCCATAAAAATGCATGTTATCCTGCCATGTGAAAGTGATATGAATGGAACTAGAAGTCATTGTGTTAGTAGAAATAAGCCATACAGAAAAATACCATATTTTCTGTCATTTGTGAAAACTAAAATGTTGATCTCATAGAACAGAGTGGATTAGTGGTCATTAGATACAGGGAAGGACAGAAGAGAGGGGTAATGCCAGAAAGGTAAATAATGGACACACAAAAAAATGTCAGCTGGGAGGAATAAATTCTGGTTTTATGTAGCATGATAGGTAACTATTGTTTCCCAACAATCTATAGTGTCTGACATATTTCAAAATAACTAGGAAAGAAGAATATAAAAGTTCCCAATGCCATGTGTGGTGGTGCATGCTTGTAAGCCCAATGATTTGGAGGCAGTAATATTACAAGTTTGAGGGCAGCATCAGAAAGTTAGTGAGGTCTTCAACAACTTACAAGATCCTGTCTCAAAACATTTAAAATTTAAAAACTAAACAAGGTTGGGATGTAACTTGATGGTAAAGTGCCTGTGGGTTTAATCTCAAGTACAAAAAAGAAAGAAAAATAACCAACAAGTAGAATAATTAATGTTTAATATATGAAAATATTTGTTTCCCTATTTGATCATTACACATTGTATACATATATTAAATTATTGTTCTCTATCCCATAAAGATGTACTAATATTATATCTCCTTTTAGAAAAGGAAAAAAAATAAAGCAGAGTGGAAAATCTATAATGATATGTAATGACTCTATGAAATTATGGTTAGTGTCTATCATTAAATATATATTTATATGTAAGTTTATTTCAGAAGCACATTTAAAGGATACTTAAAGCACATACAGGATTTATTTAGAAGAATATAAAATATTTAATAATCTGAGCTTAATATATTTTATCATATGCATAGATTGAAGGATAGCATAAATACCTTCCCTTTAAAATCTTAAATTTAAAAGTGTGGAAATAGAAAGTTATTAATTGAACATATTAAGGTTTAACTATTTCATTGGAATGGTGATCCTGTAGTTTATTTTGTCTTTTTTTTTTGTACAGGTTTAATCCAAGGGCACTCAACCACCACTGTGCTACCCGATCCCTTTCTATCTCTCTAAGTTGCCTGGACTGGAGGTGAACAGGGGGTAACGAGTATGATACTTTGTTGATTGTCTTCCTAGATCCCTCCCTATTCTTCCTCTTTCTCCTCTCTCTCACATATTTCCTCCTCCATCCCCGCCCCCCCCCCCAACATATCTTTGGTTGTCCTAGATTATGTGCTGCTATGCTTTACTGGATCTAATACATGAGGTTGACTACCTTTCACACAGGCTTGAGTAGAATATATGTGTATATATATATATATATGTATATATATATATATACATATATATATATATATAATCACAGTTTCTGGATCCATTCATCCAATAAGGGGCATCTGGGATGGTTACATAATTTATCTATTGTAAATTGAACTGCTATGAGCATTGATTTTGCTGTGTCACTGTAATGTGGTGATTCTAAACTCCTCTGGGAAAATGCCTGGAGAGGGATAGCTGGATCCTAAGGTGGGTCCATCCATAATTTTTTGAGGATTCTTCACACTGCTTTCCAGAGCAGATGTACCAGTCTATAGTTCCACTGACAGTATGCTAGTGTTCCTGTCTCTCTGCAAACCCTCCAGCATCTGCTATTGTTTGTATTCTTCATTTTTGTTAACTGACTGAAGTGAGGTGAAATCTTAATGTAATTTTGATTTGCATTTCTCTATTAGTAATCTACAGCACTTTCTCATGTATTCATTGGCTAGCTCAATATCCTGTTGAGAAATTCCTATTTAGCTCTTTGACCCATTTTATTGATTAGATTATTTGTATTTTCGATATTGTTTTTTGAAAACTTTATAAATTTTGGATGTTAGTCTCCTGTTGGAAGAATCACACCCATGATTATCTCTATTACTTTTTTGTTTTTTTAAACACAGAGGGACAGTGAGAGCAAGAGAGAAAGAGACAAAGAGAATCAATTTTATTTAGTTTTTCATGTGGCTCTCGTTGCTCCCACTCTTCGTCGTGTACGTGGCGCTGGGATTTGAACTTGCTTACTATTACTAGTTCATGCTGGGCAAGTGCCGAAACCACTGAGCCACAGCTCCAGCCCTGATTATCTCCATTTATGTAGGTTGTCTCTTGATAATTTTGACCAATTTTTGGCTGTTCAGAAGCTTTTTAGCTTAATGGCATCCCACTCATTGATTTTTGACTTTAATATTTCACTTTAGGAGTCTTGTTGAGAAAGTATTTGCCTACTCCCAAATGCTGGAGTATTGGTCCTTACTTTTCTTCTAGCAGTTGCATGGTATCTGGTTTAATTTGTAATTCCTTGATTCATTTATTTAAAATACAGAATCGATTTTATTTAGTTTTTCATGTGGCTTTCGTTGCTCCAAGACTTCGTTGTGTACATGGTACTGGGGTTTGAACTCACATAGTCATGTATTCTGGCCAAGTGCTATAACCACTGAGCCACTGCTCCAGCCCTTCTGATCTATTTTGATTTGATTTTTGTGCAAGGTGAGAGATAATTATCTAATTTCAACTTTCTGCAAGTGGCTGTAGTTTTTCCAGCACCATTTGTTGAAAAGACTATCATTCCTCCATGTTATATTTTGACGCCCTTTGTCAAATATCAGATGTTTAAAGATTTATGGGTTTGTTATCAGAATTAATATAATTAAAATGGCCATTCTGCTAAAAGCACCATATAGATTCAATGCGATTCCCATCAAGATATTCACAGATTCATTTGGAACAATAAGAAACCCAGAATAGTCATAACATTACTAAGCAAGAAAGACAAAACAGGTGGATTCATAATACCAGATCTAAAATTACACTATAGAATTGTAGTAACAAAAGCAGCATGGTACTGGTATTAAAATAGGAATGAAGACCAAAGGAATAGCAAAGAAGACGTATAAATTTCAATGAAAAATATGTGAGCTCTCTCTGGAGACACACATTAAGAAACCTCCAGTTTGCGAGATCCCAGTTAATTCTCCTTTTTGTTGACGTAAACTTCCCAAGGACCACCAGAAAACCTGATTTTCAAAGATATAAGTTCTATTGCAGCAATAGAACCCCTTGACTTAGTCTTAGTTGTAGGAAAGTGGAGGATATGAGATAATGACTACAATGTACTGTAGACTCATATAAAATGATTTAATATGGATTTTCAAGGCATTAATCTGATTGAGATTGGGCAAAATTAATTACAAAGTGATTTAGAATTGGCAGGCACACTACTATGATACTCAAGTGTACCTTTTATAAGTTAACATATATATATATATATACATAAATATATATATAAATATATATATATATATAATCACTTGTCTTGATTAGTGTACTATTTTCCTGATAGGAGAATTGTTCTCAGGAATGAAAACTATTTCTCTGAAAGAATGATTTTCAGAGAGTTCTTGAGATAAACAGTGAATTTATCTATTACTTTAAATATTATCTTTCTGGTAAAGAATTTCTCAGAACAATAAATAAGTCATCTTGACACAGTGGCCACAGTATTCAGTGTTGATAAAGAACTTGCGTGAATGCATGTGTTTTCTCAAGATCAACTTGAACTCTAGGAGACTTAGCAGGAAGATACTTAAATCCTACATGTATTTATGTAACTATGGAATTTCTTTAAATGAAGAAGCATTATGAACATTACCAGTCCATGTTGATTATTTGCAAATTATGTTTCTAATGAAAATTAACATGTAATCCTGAAAGTGTGTGCTTTCACATTGAAAAAAGGATTTCTAGCAGCTTTTATTTGTCATTCTATGTAGAGGCTATTCCTTGAAGCAACTCTTATTTAAAGACACATTTTCATTTGCAAATTATTTAGTAAATCTGATTGCTAGATGAGGTTAAGAAAACAGTTCAGATACAGATTATTTTCTTGATATTTTGTAGCAAGGAGTGGTGAAGGGTATTCTGGACTTAAATACAAAAATGAGCCTGTGAAACTACAATGACTCAGAATTCTTAAACCATATAATAATAAAATATCATAGATATTAAACAGTACCAATTAGAGCACTATTAAACATAAATATTTAATGCAAAATAATACAGCATAGGAATGAATCTGGGAAAATGTTTTTCCTTGCAGAAGGGAAGATGAATTTTTATGGACCCTTAGCATTCAAAAGTCTAGTTGGTTTAATGAATAGCTGTATCACAACAGTTTTCTAAAGAAGGAATTTTTCTCCACACACCCGTAATCCCAACAACTCAGGAGTCTAAGTTTGAGGCCAACCTCAATCAGTTAGTGAAAACTTTTGTCAAAATAAAAATAAATAAAAAGAACTGGGGATGTGACTCAGTGGTAAAAGCACCCTTGATTTCAATCTCCAGTGCAAAAAAAAAGGAAGTTTTTTTTGCAGATTTGCACCTTCTGATTGGTCAATTTGTACAAGAGGTTTGGAGAAGAAGAGTTGGAAATTTAGTTCAATTAAGTTTCTCAATAGAAAAATGTGTGTCCCGTGTTTCACAGAAATTCCATGAAAATAATATAAAGAAATAATTAGATGTTTCTGTAAATTCTAATGTTTTCAAATTAAAATTATAGTTATTAAAATTTAGGGTGACAAGCTCAAGCTGAGTGAAGTAGTAAAGGGTACTTCTTGAATACAGACAGAATTAGCTTTATGGAGACAATATGTAATAAAGAAAAGGTAAAGAAACAGATTTATGTAAGGTGAAGATAACAGAGACTTAACATAGTAGCAACCATGAAAAGATCTCTCTCTTAATTGAGGCTTAGATGGGAAGTTAGATAAACTTATTCATTTGCATATAAAGTTTAGCATCCAACAGTCCAAAATAAACATATCACATTTACTTTATTCTAAAAAATGTTTAGCCCAAAGTACACAATTTTATGAACTTATAATTTGTGTGAAAAATTTGAGACTTTAAGGTTTTTTCTTATTATTTCAAGTCAGTGTAAGTGCTTACCCATAAGCACTACTTAAACTTAAGAATTGTGTAAAATTGTGCTATATACATACATATACATATATATATATATATAGCTTTGGAAAAAGTCTTCCTTTTATGTATAATAGGAGGGGACTATGTAAGCATATTAGCAATTACTTATGGATAAAAATTCATTGACTATTTTTTATCTTTTAGATACTTTAGCTATCTGCCATTTAAAATCTGAGAAAAATGTTCAAAAGCAAACTTTTTTATTTAAATAGCAAAATGTAATTTTTGAGTGACATTAATGCAAAAGACTTCATAATAGGTGAATACAGCTTACTCAACTAAAGTATTTAACTAAAGCATATTTAAGGTTAAAAGTACAGGAACCAAGAGCAATAGAGCCAGCCTGTAATCCCAGGGACTCTGGAGGCTGAAGCAAAAAGATCAGAATTTTAAGACCAGCTTCAGTAGCTTAAAGAGGCCCTGAGCAATTTAGAGACTCGATATTTCAAAACAAAAAATAAAAAGGGCTGAAGATGTGGCTCAGTGATTAAACGTTCTGGGTTCAATTCCTAATACCAAAAAGAAAAGGTATGTATACACAAAAGTTCAATTTTTATTATTCAAGGTACAGTTTATAAAGTGTCCAAAAGCCAGAATATTGAACTTTTTGGGAAACTAAGAGTTAAAATGTAATAGCATTTTATTTCAGAATTATTTAATGGCTGCAAATCAGTAATAACTCAGAAAGGTGAATCAAAAAAGTTATTTAAGAAGATTCTTAGTGTGAGATTCAGCTCCTTGTATACTAACTTCAAAGCAAGTTCTTCAAATATGCAAATACAGCTGTCTATTCCCTATAATAATTTACTTTATAATTTGATTGTGATTTCACCTTCTTAAATATAGCATTCCATTGAAATCAGCAATGAACTGGTACCAGGACCTTAAGTTGACACCAAACTCCATGTATACACAAAATATGAATAATACATAAAATGACACAGTATTTGCACATATTCTGAGTTTATCCTGCAGTATACAATATGTAATCTCTTAAATTACTTAAATTACTCAATACAATATAAGTGCCATATAAATAATTATCATAGGAAATAATGACAATAAAAAAGACTGTATGTGCTCAGTTCAGACACATTTTTTTTTAAAGGACAGAGAGAGAGACAGAGAGAATCAACCTTAATTGAGCTTTTTACATGGCCTTTCATGCTCCAACGCTTAGTTGTGTACGTGGGCGCTGGAGTTTGAACCTGTGCACTCGCACATGCCGGGCAAGCACTCTAACTACTGAACCATCATTCCAGCCCCCAGACACATATTTTTTAAAAAACTATTTTTGAAACAAGCTGGTTGAATCCAGGGATTTAAAAATATGCAGATATGGAGGGTCAAATGTATTCAGATATTAATAAAATTGTTATAATAATAATTAAAATGAATAAGGTATAAGGGTAAGTTAATAATATGAAAAAGGTTAGTTTATCTTTTTGAATATGATTTCATTTAAAATATAAAATGAGGGGGGCTGGAGCAGTAGCTCAGCATTTGCACTTACATGTAATGCATGAGGACTTAGGTTTGAACCCCAGCACCATTTACACAATTAAGTGTCAGAACAACAAAAGCCACGTGAAAAACTAAATAAATTGTTTCTCTCTTTCTCTCATTGTCCCTCTCTCTCTTTAAAAACAAATTGTGAAACAATGATATTGCAGCCTTTGAAGGTAAATGGATGGCTATGGAAGAAATTATGCTGAGTAAAATCAGTTTAACCCAGAGAACCAAGGGATGATTGTCTCCACTCATCTGTGGAGGTTGGGACTAGAACCTGGCCAGTGAGAAAGTTGGTCTATTATCATGTGTTAAATCCAGA
>PVKS010000348.1:147647-208240 GCA_004027875.1 Aplodontia rufa | reverse complement strand
GGGACAGTGAGAGAGAGAAAGACAGAATCAATTTTATTTAGTTTTTCAAGTGGCTTTTGTTAATTGAACACTTTGTGGTGTATGTAGTGCAGGGGTTTGAACCTGAGTATTTGCACATGCCAGGCAAGCGCTGTAACCACTGAGCCACCACTCCAGCTCCCCAACCCTTTTTATTTTGAGACAGGTTTGCACTAATTTGCTTAGTCCCTCGCTAAATTGTTGAGGCTGGCTTTGAACTTGCAATCCTTCTGCCTCAGCTTCCTGAGTCACTGCGATTACAGGCATGCAGCTTCAAAATAAAATTTTAAAAAGGACTGAGGATGTAGCTCAATAGTAGAGCTTTCATTTAGCTTGTATGAAGCATGCTAACAACAAAGAGAATTTTATTGTGTCGCAAAGTCCAAACTTCTTAGTTAAGCAATGTTTTACCTGAACCTTTGCACCAGCTGAAGTGCACCAGCACTGACTGAGCATACCTTGGTCTGACTTGCCCGTGTGCATTTGTTATTAATGCTCTGAGACTGTTTCCTCTCTCCATTTCTGCCTGTCAAAATGAAACCGATCTTGCTGTGATTGTACAAGGCCCTGGGTTTGATCCCCAGTACCAAAATAAAAAACAAAATGATTCAAATTTCATGGGAGCTGAGTAGGGTGGTGCACATCTATAATCCTAGCTACTCAGGATGCTGAGGGCAGGAGGATCAAAAGTTTGAGGCCAGACTGTCAACATAGTGAGACCCTGTCTCAAAATAAAAAGTAAAAAGACTTGAGGGGCATATCTCAGTGGTAGAGCACCCCTAAGTTTAATCCTCAGCCCAATAAATATATAAACACATTATTAATAAATTAAAAATTCATGGGAAAATATCATCTCTAAAGTAATAGCTTTCAGCTGGGCTCCGTGGTGCATGCCTGTAATCCTAGTGACTGAGGTTGGGGGGCTGAGGCAGGAGAATTGGATCAAAAGTTTAAAGCCAGCCTCAGCAACTTAGCAAGAACCTAAGCAACTTAGTGAGAAACTGTCTCAAAATAAAATATAAAAAGGGCTGGATATGTGGCTCAGTGGTTAGGCACCCCTAGGCTCAATCCCCGGTACCCCCTGCCCCCTGAAAAAGAAAGAAAGAAAAAATAAAGTGGTAAAGTGGCTCAGCAGTTACATGCTTGCCTGGCATGTGCAAGGACATGGGCTTGAACCCCGGCACCACATACACAAAGAAGGGTCCAAGCAATGAAAGCTACATGAAAAAATAAATTTATTCTCTCTTTCTCTCTCTCTCTCTCTCTCTGTGTGTCTCTAAAGAAAAAAAAGGGCGTTGCAGGGGAGGGCTGAGGGTGTAGCTCAGTGGAGGCCCTGGCTTCTGTCCCCAGCACTAACACCACCACAAAGAAAAAAGAAGAAGAAGAGAAGAAGGAGGAAGGGGAAAACAATGGGGGAAATGAGACAGCAAAGGCAGAAAAGTCTCTGTATGAACTGGTTAATAATACTGTGTGCAACAGGGGCTCAGAGCACCTAAGGAGCTGTTTTAGTCGGCCTTTCCATTGCTGTGACTAAAAGACCTGATGTGAACAATTTTAGGAGGAAAAGTTTATTTGGGGGCTCATGATTTCAGAAGTCTTAGTCCATAGGTGGCTGGCTCCATTCCTCAGGGCTCAAGGTGAGGCTGACATCACGGTGAAAGGGAGTAGAGAGAAGTGGTTCAAGGAATTGCCAGGAAGCAGAGACAGACAGATTCCAGGCCAGATATAAAATATATATGCCAAAGGCACATGCCCAGTGACGCACCTCCTCCAGCCACACCCTACCAGCATACAGTAAACCCAATCATTTCACCTCTTAGCATTTCTTGCATTGTCTCACTCGAGCTTTGGGGAGACACTTTTCATCCAAACCATAATAGGAACTCTCTAGGAAACTGTGAACACACTTCAAAATTGTCCCAGAGAAAGATGAAGATCCTGGAGCTTTTACCCATAGATCCTTTTCCCTCCATTTTTTAAGGGTTGTTCCTAAAAGCCTTAAATCCCTCATACTTGCAGGTTGTAGCTACACATAGCCAAGCAGGATTCCATGGTATGGAGAAAGCTCTGGGGCAGCAGAGTAGAGCTAGCAGAGCGTACAATTAGTACTGTGGATTATTGACCTCCAGCTGTGTTCGATATGAAAGGTTGATGCATCACACAAATCTATAACGTGAAAGAAAGAACCGCGAGAAATTGTGTGCCCAAGCTAGTTCACTTCTACTTCCTGCATGTGGCACCCATACAAATATCTAGGAATATATATTTCTCATGGGAGGTACTTATGAGAATCACTGACCAAGACCTGACTCCAGTCACATCTTCTCTACCAGTTTGCCACTTTTTTGAGTGCTTGGACCATACAGTTCACAGACATTTTATTTATTAATTCCTTACAATAAGTCAAGCATCATTCCTGGCACTGGGGTTTCAGAGATCAATAATCCACCAGAAGGGGGCTGGAGAGGTGGCTTGGTGGTTATGGCATTTGCCTGGCATGCACAAGGATGCGGGTTCAAACCCCAGCACCACAAACACAAACAAGTGTCTGAGCAATGAAAGCCACATGAAAAACTAAATAAAATTGATTCTCTCTCTCTCTCTCTCTCTCTCTCTCACTGTTTCTCTCTTAAAAAAAAATCCACTAGAAGAAATCTGGTGCAGTGGTGTATGCCTGTAATCCCAGCTACTCAGTAGGTGTAGGCAGAAGGATCCCAAGTTCAAGGCTAGCCTGCACCTTAGCAGGACAATTTCTAATTTTCTTTTTTTTTTTTAAACTTTGTTTAGTTTTTCACATGGCCTTAGTTGCTCCAACACTTAGTTGCGTATGTGGTGCTGGGGTTTGAACCTGGGTCCTCATGCCTGCCAGGCAAGCGCCAAGACCACTGAGCCACCGCTCCAGCCCAGACAATTTCTAATTTTCTTTTTTTTTTTTTAAGGATTTCATACTTTTATTTTTTTCCCACATTTATTAGAAGTATATTGCGATACAGGATACAGATGAGGGGGAAACATTGTCAAAACTGTAGCAATCAATGTGTATAAACTTTGATAACCAGGGGTAATGCTAACACATAGATAAGCTCCTATGGGTTTCATCTATTGCAGTTTCCCCCAGAAGAACTCATGTGTTAATTGGGTATTTAGTGTAGGAATAACATCGGCTTCTGGAATGGTTCCCCCATCTTCCCCATCACCAGACTCCTATGAGTTCTTCGTATATCCTCCCCCCTCCCCATCCCCTTCCCTACACCTCCAAGTTACAATTTCTAATTTTCAAAAGAAAAAAGAAAAATGATTGGGGATGTAGCACAGTGATAAAGCATCCCTGGGTTTAATCCCTGATACTCCCTGAAAAAAAAATCCACTGAAGAGGCAAAGTGGTATCCTGAAAAAACCATGGACTTTGAAACCAGATATCTAGCTTGTAGTTCATTTACTGTGTAATTCTGCACAAGTTATTTAGTCTCTTTTCTCACTGTAAAATGGCATAATAATAGTTCTTACCTTCTAAACATGCTGTGACAATTAAATGTGGTAATCTCTGTCAAATACTTAGTACAGAGCCTTCTGATGTATACAGTAAAAGTCCAATAGATATTAACTATTGCTTTACTATCAAAAAATAGCAGGAGCTCGGGGGCTGGGGTGGTGGCTCAGTGATTGGAGCACTTGCATGGCATGCATGAGGACCCGGCTTCAAACCCTAGCACCACATACACAACTGTGTGTTGGAGAAGCAAAGGCCAGATGGAAAAATAAATAAAATTGATTCTCTCTCTTTCTTTCTTTCTTTCTTTCTTTCTTTCTTTCTTTTTCTTTCTTCCTTCCTTCCTTCCTTCCTTCCTTCCTTCCCTCCTTCCTTCCTTCCTTCTTTCTTTCTTTCTTTCAAAAGGGAAAGGGGCTGGAGTGGTGGCTCAGTGGTTCTGGTGCTTGCCTGGTATGTGCGAGGACATGGGTTCAAACCCCAGCACCACATACACAACTAAGTGTTGGAGAGAGAGAGCAAGAGAATCAATTGTATTTAGTTTTTTTTTGTGTGGCTTTTGTTGGTTCAACACTTTGGAGAAACAAAGACCAGATGAATAAATAAAGTTGATTCTCTCTTTCACTATCTCCCTCTCTCTGTCTTTAAAAAAAAAAAAAAAGTAATTAAGCCAGGCATGGTGGTGCACACTTGTAATCCCAATAACTTGGGAGGTTGAGGGCAGAAGGATTCCAAGTTCAAAGCCAGCCTCTCCAATTCAGCAAGGTTCTAACCAACCTAGCAAAACCTTGTCTCAAAATTAAAAATAAAAAGGGGGCTGGAGCAGTGGTGCGGCAGTTATGGCACTTGCCTGGCATCCACAAGTACACAGGTTCAAACCCCAGCACCCACGTACGTAAGAAAATGTCTGAGCAACGAAGGCCATGTGAAAAACTCAGTAAAAATTGATTCTCTCTGTCTCTCTGTCTCTCTCTCTCTCTGTCCTTCTTCTCTCTTTAAAAAAAAAAGTTCAAAAAAATAAAATAAAAAAGGGCTGGGGGCTGGAGTGTTGGTTCAGCATTTAGAGCGCTTGCCTGGAGTGCATGAGGACCTGGGTTCAAGCCCCAGCACCACATACACAACTAAGTGTCAGAGAAATAAAGGCCTGATGAAAAAATAAATAAAATTGATTCTTTCTTTCTCTCTACCTCTGTCTCTCTCTTTCTAAAAATAAATAAATTAAATTAAATTAAAAAAAGAAAAAGGGCTGTGATTGTAGTTCAGTGGTTAAATGTCCCTGGGTTCAATTCACAGCTCAATAAATAAAGTAGTTAAGACCTACAGTATAGCTCAGTGGTAGAGCACATGCTTAGATTTGCACAAGGCCTAGATTCAAATCCCAGCACCAGTCAGGTGCTGTGGCACACACTTGTAATCCCAGTGAGGGAGGCTAAAGTAGGAAGATCTCAGTCTCAAGGCCAGGCTCAGCCATTTAGTGAGATGCTGTCTCAAAATAAAAAATAAATAAAAGACCGGGGATGTAGCTCAATGGTAAAACTTCCCAGTATTATTAACCAATCCCCAACACAAAAGAAAGAAGAAAAAAAGAAGCATAGGCATATTTCCTAAATCAATATCTGTCATTGAGGAGAGGTCCACGTCCTACAGGCAGGAAGAGAAAGCACACAGTCACAGTCCTCAATGAGTAATTCAGTACAGTGGAATCATGTATAGTTGCAGTGGCACACTGGGAGAAGAGGGTGAAAGCTCAGATCTTGCTGGACGAGGTAGCCTAATAACAGCTGGGTCTTAGCAGGAATTTGAATGGGACCACAGGATCCAAGAGGCCTGATAGGGAGAACAATGCCCCAGTACTACACAGGCCCAGGGCCATTCCCAGGGACTACATAGGATCTCTCACTACTAGGGAAAATTAGCCAACCCTTGTCAAGTTGGTTTCATCCTTTCACTACAGAGAAGTTAACAGTTAACATCCTGTATTAAAGACTGGTTTCTGAGCTGGCCAGAGTTTAGGAATAATTCTGCCCTTTAGAGACATTAATTGAGTGGAAGGAACTCAGGCTTTTCTTAAATGTGTAACTGCCCATCCTGTCGCTAGAAAGTCAATTCAGGAAGTCAAGAACTTGTCAAGGTATTCCCCAGAAGAATATCTAGCATGCAGTAGGACCTCAGCAAGTATTACTTGAATGAGTGATGTATGACAAAGAGAGAAGACACTCTGCTGTGTGCTCCTGGGAGTAAGTCTGATGTAGGGTCTGGATCTGGGTCTGAGACTCTCTGCTGGGGGGCCAGGTTAAAGGGTATGGACCAACACCTCCCTTCACCTTCTGACCTCAGGTTCCTTTTCATGAAGGTAAAGGACATGGCCATGAGTTTCTAGGGTGGCCCCCTTTCACTCTGCTTTGTACATGTGTCCTCTTGGAACCTGAACTCTGTTTTTCATACTTGTTCCAATAGTCTGGCCTAGACTAAGCAGGAAGTGCCAGCAAATAAAACAGGGATAGTCCAGGGACACATTGAGAGACTTGCCCAGAGGGACTGGCAGAAAGCATTTCCTCATGCTTCTGACCTGGCCATGGTTCTCTTAAAGGCTAGAAACCTTTGCCAAATGCTAGAATGCTCAGGGGAGAATGCTGAGAACTTGTTCTTCCCTCCTTTACTCCCTCCCACCTGTCCTAAAGAGGGTATGCCTTCTTCCTTTCTAGGTGACTGGCTCACTGTTCTATCACTTTCTAAGCTCTTCATCTGTTTTTTGTTTGTTTGTTTGTTTGTTTTTGGTTCCAGGGATTGAATCCAGGGGAGCTTAACCACTGAGCCACATTGCCACATTGCCAGGTTTTTGTTGTTGTTGTTGTTATTGTTTTAAAACAGGGTCTTGCTAACTTTCTTAGTGCCTTGCCAAATTGGTGAGGCTGGGTTTGAACTTGTGATCCTGTGATCTTCCTGCCTCCGGAATCACTGGGATTATGCCTGTATACCGCTGTGCCTAGCTCTTCATCTGTTTTTTGTTTGGGAGTTGTGAGTGTGTGTTGCTTTAGTTTGGGGCTTATCTTTTTTTGTGTTTGCGATGTGTGTGGTTTTATATTTATTTTTGGGGAGCAGCTCTGCCTAAATGAACAGGCTATGTCACATTTCTCAGCAAGGTACTGTTACCCATTATCTGCAGAGGAAATGCAAGCCCAAAATAATGTTAATAGGAAGAACCCAAATTACCCTAAAGGGTGAGACTTCTGTGAACGCTATCCTGAGACTCAGGAAGGTAAGGATAATTCTTCCTAACCAGAAAATCTGTAAGAATGTGTGGTTAAGAATCCAATTAGAGGGGTTGGAGCGGTTTCGGTGCTTGCCTGGCAAGCACGAGGACCTAGGTTCAAACCCCAGTACCACGTACACAACTAAGTGTTGGAGCGACTAAGGCCATGTGAAAAACTAAATAAAGTTCTTTCTCTCTTTCTCTGTCTCTCTCACTGTCCCTCTCTCTTTATATATATATATATATAAAGAGCTCCAAAAAGTTAATTGTTTGCATAGTGTGGTAGCTAATGTGAAGGCTAGAAGTTCCATAGTCATTTTGCCATTATTGAGATGAAGATGATAGATTGGAAAGGAGAGAGAGGAAATGGAAAGAAAATGTGATTTTTTTAAAAAAGAGGATCAATTTTACTTAGTTTTTCATCTGGCCTTTGTTTCTCTGACACTTAGTTGTATATGTGGTGCTGGGATTTGAACCTGGGTCCTTGCACATGCCAGGCAAGTGCTCCTGATGCTGGGGTTTTGAGTTGAGGCTGGATTCTCTGGTCCCACTGGCAAATGGAGACTGGGCTGACTACAGATTTCAGCAGCCAAAATAGCCCACTTTTAGTATTTGCAGCCATTCCCTAAAAAGTATGAAGACAGTGACTAAGTCTTGAGTGAGGGCCATTTATGACTTTGGCAACATTAGCAAAGTTGTGAGAAACGTAGGGGTCCTTGAGGTATACTCCTATGTGATTCTGTAAAACAGTTTACTTTTTTGTGTTACTTCTGTGTGGTAGAGGTATTTCCTTTGTCTGTGTAATCTCCCAGTTTTACTTACTTTTGAGAGAACTATCAAGTATACACCTCAAGTAATGTTTAAAAAGAGCCATTATCTCTCCTAAATGTCCATGTAGGACTAAGCTTTGGTTATAGTCTCCTGCCAGGTGTTTAAGACAACTTGATCAAAACTGATCTTGTTCCTATCTATTGCTAAAATTAGCTGAGATTTACCAGGGTCGTTCTTGAAGAACTTTTTTTTTTTTTTTAATTTTTTTTTAAGAGAGACAGTGAGAGAGAGAGAAACAATTTTATTTTTTCACATGGCTTTCATTGCTCTGACACTTAGTTGTGTAAGTGGGTGCTGGGGTTTGAACCCGAGTATTTGTGCATGCCAGGCAAGCACTGTAACCGCTGAGCCAACGCTCCAGCCCCATCTTGAAGAACTTTTGAAAGGCCTGTTGGCTTTTTTACCAGTTGTGCTGTCTGTTAGGATAGATCAGGGTCTTGCTGACTATATGTGGCTTCACTTGGAAGCATTTGGAACATTGCCTTTGAATGATCATCCTCTTTGCAGAATGTCCACTGGTTGGGTTTCTGATCTCTAGGGTCATTTGATCCCCCTGACCAGAAGGTCATGATACCCAGAGTTGCCAAGTCTGTAGAAGTCCCACTGTCCCCTGAGTTTTGGCTGACCAAACAGGCCAAGGGTCAAAATACTATTTTTCTTTTTTCTTTCTTTTTCTTTTTTTTAAAGAGAGAGGGACAGTGAGAGAGACAGAGAAAGAGAGAAACAACTTTATTTAGTTTTTCATATGGCCTTAGTTGCTCCAACACTCAGTTGTGTATGTGGTGCTGGGGTTGGAACCCGGGTCCTCCTGCTTGCCAGGCAAGTGCAGAAACCGCTGAGCCAACGCTCCAGCCCTTGACTATTTTTCTTAACCTTTTAACTGTCTTAACTTTCACCTCTTTGATTTGGCATTAAACATCCACCAGGCCAGTGTCTGTCTTAAAGTGGGATTATTGGGTTTTAACTTTAATGTCTATATAGTTTTATAGTAATACCTGTTGTTTAATAACAGTATAAGTCAGCGTTAGATCTCATCTGTCCTGTAGGTGATGGTGTGTCTTAACTCAAGTTTTTCTGTTAGAAGTAGTACTTCTGCAAAACATTAGCAGGCAACAGTTATAAAGGAAAATACAAAATGAAATTATCAAGAGAAGCAGTATTAGTGATCACCCCTCTTAAAGGCAAAACACCTGATTTCTCTGTATTGGATTTATCCTAGTGTATAGAAGCACTGACTAGCAACTGGGTTGAGCATCTCAGACGCCAATAGCTTGCTCAGCTATAGTTCAAAGCGAGAGTCATGTTCCTGAGAACCATGTGCACTGCACAAGTTTTAAGACTTTCCTGATGACTGTATTTGCCATTTTACTCAATTAGGGTCAAAGTCCTTTCCTAGTTGTTGCATAAAGGAATCAAATTTATGATGTCCCTATTGTAACAGACCCAAAATTTGAAACCTTTAACCTAGTAAGTAAGAGCCATGGGGGTTTTTTTCTAGGGAAACTGGCAGGGTTAGAAATCTGTGTTATGGGGGTTGGGGATTTAGCTCAGTGGCAGAGTGCTTGCCTAGCATGTGCAGGGCCCCGAGTTCGGTCCTCAGCCCTGAAAAAAAAAAAAAAAAAAGAAACCTGTGTTATGAGGTTCCCCTCAGAGAAAAGACCATAACCCAGAGTCCAAATTAGAGAGTGTTTATTAGCTGGCCAGCAACTCTCTGCCTCAGCAAAATGCCAGAGAGGAGAGCAGCCCCGATTCTCTTTCTGTAGGGTCTTATAAAGGCACAAATCACATCTGGTTTGGCACAATGGGTCTGCAGGTGCAGGAAGCAAGTGCAATTACTGAAACTAACCATGCAGTTAGAGCAGAGAAACAAAAAGCTACACCTTGTTTTCTTAAGTCTTTTGAAATTGTCACAGAGTACATTCTGTGTCAACAATTCCCATATTACAGCTTTTTAAAGATGGCTTCTCTTAGGCTAAGGCTGAAGCCCTGTCACAGTACCTCTTAGACCGTACACTTTTCCTACTTTTAGACCTGACCAAGGGCAACACTGTCACTTACCATGCCCTGAAACCACCTTCTTTTTACTTTTTTGGTGCTAGGGATTGAACTCAGGGGCACTTTAAGGGTTAATATTTAGTTTTTCATCTTAGTTATGTATGCAGTGCTTACAATGGAACCTGTGTCCTCGAATTGTAGGTAAGTGCTCTACCCTCTGAGCCACCGCTGGAGCCCTGACCCCCTCCTTTTTTTGGTACCAAGGATTGAACCCAGGATACTTAACTACAGAGCCACATCCCATTCCTTTATTTTTTATTTTGAGACAGGGTCTCACTAAGTTGCTCAGGGTCTTGTTAAGTTACTAAGCCTGGCCTTGAATGCATTGTGAATCTCTTGCCTCAGTCTCCTGGGTCGCTGGAATTATAGGCATGTACTGCTGCACCAGGCACCTTTTTAAGAATTCTCTGTGATATACTTTCTCTTACTCTCCTTCTTGAGCATCTCCGATATTATTTTCAATATCGTGTGTGTATGTATGTGTGCGTGTGGGTGTGTTTGTGGTATTGGGGATTGAACCCAGGGGTGTTTTACCACTGACCTATACACCCAGGCCTTTTTTATTTTGATACAGGTTCTTGCTAAGTTCCTGAGGGTCTCGCTAAATTGTTGAGGCTGTTCTTGAACTTGTGATCCTCCTATCTCAGCCTCCCAAGTTACTGGGATTGCATGCCTGTACCACTGTACCTGGCTCCTTTGTGAATCTTAGGGTTCTTCTGTTTCAAGCAACAAGAAGTGACTCTGCCTAACCAAAGAAAATAGGAATTTTTGGAAGGCTAAAGGAGAACCTACAGTTCTAAAGGGAAGGGATCGACAGTCTTGGCAGGGTGCCGAAGATGAAATTCATGAAATCTAGCTGATTTTTGTCATTATATTCGCAATTCAAACTCTAGGAAGGAAGCATTCAATTGATATATCTTGAATCATTCTCCTACCCACTGGCTAGATGACAATAGGTACCTAAATTAATGACTATTAAATTAGATCTAATGGAAAAATTTTAAAATCCTCCTAAACAGGCATAAATGAACATTGGACAGTGAAAAAAAATAAATTGGCCCTACCCCTTGTTCCTCAACCACTGTTTTCCCTTGGATTCTGAGACGCCTCATTCACACGGTGTTCTTTCTCTCCAGCTGTTTCTTTTCTGTCTCCTTTTTGGGTCTTTCTCTTTTTTCCACTCCTTAAACATTGGTGTTTTCCTTGGAGCACAGACCTGGGTATATAACTGCCTAGTAAAAGTGAGCCTAATGTTGAGAATTGACTACGAGTCCCTCAGTCTTTCTCAGAATCTGATGCTTTCTTTTTTTATGAGGTCTGATATTTCTAGTCCCACCTAGATTAGAATATTCCGACTCTTGGCTCTGCGGTCCTTACAAGGAAAATTAAACAATCCCTTCATTTTAAGTCCTAACTGGGCCTGAGAATTAAACTGACATAAAAATAGTAACAGTACAAATTGATTTAGTAAAAGCTTTAAGTGGCATGGGAGCCCTCATAAGGAAATTAAGACCCAAAAAGCAGTTAAGAGTCAATCACTTGGGGGCTAGAGTGCTGGTTCAGAGGTTACCGCACTTGCCTGGCATGCTCGAGGATGCGGGTTCAAATCCCAGCACCACATACACAACTAAGTGTCAGGGAAACAAAAGCCAGATGAAAAAATAAATAAAATTAATTCTGTCTTTCTCTCTCTCTCACTGTCCCACTCTCTTTTAAGAAAAAAAAAATTTCTTTTGAGAGGAAGTCTCATTAAGTTGCCCAGGCTGGCCTCCAGCTTGAGATCCTCCTGCCTTAGCCTCCCAAGTAGCTAAATGTGTTAGAAATACCAAAGTGCCACAAGAAATCAGGTTATCAAAAGTGAGTGGGCAAGGTGAACTTTTCTTCTGCCAGAAGAGTGTGTTACCAGAACCTGGCTAGCAAGTGTGCCTGGGTGGGCAGTCTGCTTATTTATACCCCTAACACAGCACACAGAGCACTGTCCTTCACCCTGATTGGAGGAACTCAGGGTTACAATCTATGTGACTGATGTGACTGGCTAATTTTAAAATTGAGGCAGGTAAAGGGAAGGGCTATAGTTAAAATGCCAATTGGATTCAATTAAAGCTATATTCCGAAAATAGAACACTGGAATTTCTATTTCTCACATATTTTAGGCAAGTGTCACTGCACATGGCAATTTAGCAAAACCCTGCTTCAAAATAAAAAAATAAGCCAAGGTTGGTGGTGCAAGCCTGTAGTTCTGTAATGGAGCCTGGGGGCATTCTACAACATCCCCAGCCCTTTTTATTGTTTGAGACAATAAAAAGGGGTCTTGCTGAATTGCTTAGGGACTTGCTAAATTGCTAAACCGGGCCTCAAACTTGCAATTCTCCTGCTTCAGCCTCTTGAGTAGCTGAGATCACAGGTGTATACCAACCCAACCAATTTTAAGACTCTTTTTTAGTGACCTCAAGATTTTTACACCGGGGGCTGAAGCAGTAGCTCAGTGGTTGGAGCGCTTGCCTGGCATACATGAGGACCTGGGTTCAAATCCCAGCACCACATACACCACATACACAACTAAGCTTTGGAGAAACAAAGGCTAGATGAAAGAATAACATTGATTTCTCATTGTCTCTTTCTCTCACATTTTTTTTAAGAGAGAGGGACAGTGAGAGAGAAAGAGAGAGAGAATCAGTTTTTTATTTGTTTTTCCCATCTCTCCATTTCTCCAACGTTTAGTTTCTCCAACATTTAGTTATGTATGTGGTGCTGGGGTTTGAACTCAGGTCTTTCTGCATTCCAGCCAAGCACTTTAACTGCTGAGCCACCACTCCAGCCCTCTCTCTCTCTCTCTCTCTCAAAAAAAAAAAAAAAAAAAAAGAGTAAGATTTTTTTACGCTGGGGGCAGCACACACTAGCAGCTGGCTGAGGGAGAAGTTTGAGAGTGAAAGGAGTGGTGAGTTGTCAAACAGAGGAGTTTTGAAAACAATACACCTTCAAGTTGACCAAAAAAAAAAAAAGTTGGAGGGTTGGGGTTGCATCTTGCCAATAACAATTCCTGTGGCTAGAACGAAGAACAAAAGCCCCAAAGTTGCGGAAGGAGGAGGCTGGGTTGTAGCAATGACTCAGCAGTTTATCAGATGGCAAGGTTACTATGTGTTGCACCTCAGACTTCCAAGAATTCAGACTCAGCAGGGAAGGGAAAAAAAAAAGAGGGTCCATCATACTTTGCAGAAGACGGTAGAAATAGTGAGCTGGAATACTTAGCATGTGTCTCTTGATGTGAAAGTCTTCTCTGAGGTAAGATGTACTTGAGGGATCCTAAATTCTGATAATGAGACAATTTTAGGAGAGACAGTGAAATGGCTAGGTAGTCAGGACAAAGGGCCCCATCTAAGAGCTAACAGGTGGAGAGCGATTGACAGGGCCTACTCAGGGCCTTCATATGCAAATGACCATGAGGCTCAACTGTTCTGGGAGCAACTCCTCTGTCCCTGAGGTGGGAAAACTAGGAAGTGGTGGTGGACACAGATGGGAATTTAGAAAGAATTGCTACCTGTTTTGCATAGATTTTAACCAGTGACTTTGGTGCTTAGTTTCAAGGCCTGCTTTGCATAGGTTTCAACCAATGATATAGACGCATTTCTCAAAGCCTGCTTTGCATGAATGTTAATTATGCTCATACCTCAAATCAATGTAACCCCTGGCCTAACCTCTATTAGTCAGTATCCTGCTTCCAGGTACCTCTCTGCCTTCCGTATTCTCTACTCTCCTTCCTTCAATAAATCCTACTCCTTTTTACTCCTCCTCCCATGGTTGTCCGTGGATTTTATTCTTCAAATTCATGAGACATGAACCCAGAAGATTGCTGCTGAATTCCTGGGGTGAATTTCCACCACACCAAGAGCTGCAACACCCATCTTTTACTGGAGAGCTGCTAACACTATTTCGGCCTCAGAAACCTGTAACCAGTCCAAATTCCCAGTTTTAGCTGGGAATAGCTGCAAACACTAGACCCGCGATGTTTTGGCTGCTGGAATCTGTAGTGGCCCAGATTCCGTTTGCCAGTGGGAACAGAGAATCCTGCCTCATCTCAAAAAGCCCCATGGATACCACAAACTGGAAACTATGTATCTTTATTAGGATAGTTGTGGTGGGGGAAAATGAAGAGGCACCAGACAGAGGTGGGGGAGAGGAACAAAGAATAACAAAACTTTGCTTGGGCAACACTGCTCTTGCCCAGCTCTGCTACAGAAAAAAACCTAAATACAAGACACTTCTCAGTCCAAACCAATAAAGACTCTAATCTGAAATGTAATAGCTATGTGACTTTGGGCAAGTTAGAAATAATTTTAACTTTGCTTAGTCTGTCTAATCTGTAAAATGAATCATGAATACCTTCTCTCACAGCTTCTGTTATGTTCATCTGGATTGTGCTTACATTGCAAAAAAATCAAAGAGCTGTATACGTTTAAGATTTATGCACTTTTGGGGTTAGGGATTTAGCTCAGCGGCAGAGCGCAAGGTCCTGAGTTCGGTCCCCAGCCCTGAAAAAAAAAAAAGATTTATGCACTTTTTCTGTATGTATGCTATAAAATATAATATAATATAAAAAGGCTTATAAAAAGTAAAAATAAGCTGGGTCCTCTGGCATATGGCTATAGTTGCAGATAACACAGGTGGCTGAGGCTGGAGGATTGCTGACCCCAGGAGTTTGAAGCCAACCTGGACAATACAGACACTGTCTCAAAATATATTTAAAAATCATAATAAAAAATCCTGTTCCAAAGTTGTTGTGAGAATTCACTAAAATCATAATCTTACTTGTGAAGTGTTTGGCACAGTGCCTGGCACATCATGAGGGTCTACCGTTAGCAGGATCAGTAGCTTGCTGTAGTATGTGGTCTGGGGGGTCCAAGGTCTTTGCTGTTCTGGTCAACCTATGCGTTACAGCTGCTCTGGGCCTCAGTTAACAACAGGGCGAGCTTTGTTGAACTATGGGAATTCAGCCAACCCCACCCTAAGAAGGGAACCGAGGGGGGCCAGAAGCAGCCGCCACGTGGCACCTAGGATCTTCCATTCCGCCTAGAAGTGGCCCGCGGTGCACTGTGGGACAGCCAGGGGCGCGGCCGGCCGGCCCCCAGGACCACCCACGTGGTCCCGGCAGCGCTCGGCCCGCAGCTCTCCAAACCTTCGGGGTGGAGAGTCGGAGTTCCCACCAGTTGCACTTCCAGCACCCCACGTGCAGCCTCCCAGCTCCGGCTCGCAGGCCCCTCAGCTCCCTCGCGGGGGAGCGGAGGGCGGGTCCGCTCCGCGCGTGATCCTCGGTGCCCGGCCCCTGCCCCTCCCTCGGGGTGGAGCTTCCTTCTCACCCGCGGACTTAAACCGAGGCCATTTGGATCCCTGGCGGGGGGCGGGGTGCAGAACCGAGTCCCAGCCGCACTGTCGGGCTCGCACGCTGTGCTCGTGCCAAGGTGAGTTGCTCCGGCTGTTGTCGGATCCTGCTTCCAGGGGAGGTAGGCGCGATCCTGCAGTACTCTGGGCGCGTCCCGGGGGTTGAGCGACCAGACTCAGTTTCGGATTTGAGCTCCTCCTCTTATTCTCTGCGTGATCTGGGATCAACTTCCCGGTTTCTCTGAACCTCTGTCTCCTCAACAGAAAAATGAGGAGCAGTATCAGCACTGTAGAGAGAATTGAGAAAAAGCTTTGAAAGCGTCCAGCACGTTAGGTGCACTGTAAATTTTAGTTGCCGTCTTCCTTTTGTTTACTTATCTACACGCTTTTCCCAGGAGCCCTCGCTTTGCTGTGGAGGTGCAGGGATGCTTCTCTGAAGTGCTAGGAAGGAGAGCGGGGAATTCGCTTTCTTAAGCACTTCTTTAGTTCCGGGATAGCCAGAACATGTTCTTTCTCCCGAGCCCTGTTAATGGTAGAATCGGATCTGAACCATCATAAGATGGGCCTACTATTAATTAACTCTTGCTTTCATACTATCCCTACTCCAGGTTGCAGGGCCTCTCTAGAAGAGTCTTAATAATTCTTATCAGGCCTACTACTTTAACAAGATATCGGTAGTGTGCATGCAGGCGTCCCTGGTTTTCATCTCCAGCATTTAAAAAAAAAACAACTAAGATGCTTTAATATTCTCCAGAGATGATTCTTTACAGGTGTCTCAAGAAGTAGAGAAGGGGGGCTGGAGCGGTGGCTCAGTGGTTACGGCGCTTGCCTGGCGTGCGCAAGTACGCAGGTTCAAACCCCAGCACCACAAACAGAATGAAGTGTCTGAGCAACGAAAGACCATGAAAAACTAAATAAAATTGATTCTCTCTCTCTCGCTGTCCCTCTATCTTTAAAAAAAAAAAAAAAAAAGGAAGAAGAAGAAGTAGAGAAAGGGGGCTGGGAGCAGTGACTGCATTTGCGGCGCTTGCCTGGCATGCACAAGTATGCAGGTTCAACCCCAGTACCACATACGCAACAAAGTGTCAAAGCAACGATGGACACATAAAAAACTAAAAAGTTGATTTCTCTCTCTCTTTCACTGTCCCTGTTTCTTTAAAAAAAAAAAAGAAAGAAAAAAGTAAAGAAGGTGAAGGAGATAGTGACTTCTTCAAATGACCCACCCCCTGACCAAACTCCAGTTGTCACCCTCTGCATGTGTTTGTGATGACTCAGGGTTGTGGGGGAAACCTTTATGTAATCTAATAGATGCTGCTGTGCGCACACACAAAATGTAATGATATACCCAAGTAATTAGTAAATTTCTGGGAGGAGCCAGAAATTTAAAGTGCTAGTTAAAGGATGAACAGCAGTCATCTAGGGTGAAGTTTGGGAAAGGAAAATATGCAGAGGCTTGGAGTCAAGTAATGGGGCTGATTCTACAGACTACAGAGGCTGAACTCGTCTCTTTTCATACTGGAGATTGAACCCAGAGGTGCTTTATCATTGAGCTACATCTCCAGCCCATTTTATTTATTATTTTGAGTCAGGATCTCACTAAGTTGCGTAGGATCATGCTTAGTTGCTAAGGCTGGCCTCAAACTTATGATCCTTCTGCCTCAGCCTCTGGAGTCCTGGATTATTGTCACCACACCCAGTTGGAGCAAGGTTTTGAAGGAGTCTGGACTTTCTTCCTGGGGTTAGGGAAGAACTGCTGAAGAGTTTGAGCCTGGAAGTCACAAAGTTGTATTTAGTAAATGGATTGTGGTTAAGGGGCCACAATGGAAGCAGAGAAATGCCTGGTTTAGATAAGGGATGATGGTGATCAGGGCTATGTCAGTGACAGTGGAGATAGATGTAGATGTACTGGAGAAAGATTTACGAAGTATACACACACAAAGACATATATTTATTTAATTTGAGGAACGGTTTGAACTCAGGGCCTTGTACATGTTAGGTAATCGCTCTACTACTGAGCTGTGTTCCCAGTCAAAAGTATGTATTTTTAAAGCTTTCTTTTTAAATACATCAATAAGTATATGACATGCCCAGCTACTTGGAAAACAGGTGGGAGGATCAACTTGAGTTCATGTGTTAGAAGACCATACTGGGCAGCATAGTAAGACTCCCATCTTTAAAAAAAAAAAGGTAAATCTTTGGGACTGGAGATGTACTCAGTGGAGAGGCCTTACCTGAATGCTTGAGGCCCTGGGTTCAATCCCCAGCACTGCCAAAAACAGGAAAGAAAGAAAGAAAAAAATACATGCAGTATTAATGCAGTCTTAGATCTTTTATATGCATATAATATATATATTTTTAAGACAATCAGTTTTATTTAGTTTTTCATGTGGCTTTCATTGTTTTGACACTTTGTTGTGTATGTGGTCCTGGGGTACGAACCCGAGCCCTCGTGAATGCCAGGCAAGCACCGCAACCGCTGAGCCACCACTTCACTTCAGCCCCTCTTACATAATATTTTAGAGCACTTATTGTCTCTTTCTGTATTTACAAGTATTAATAGATTTTTTTTTTTTTAAAGAGAGAGGGACAGTGAGAGAATCAGTTTTATTCATGTGGACTTCGTTGACCTGATACTTGGTTGTGTACGTGGTGCTGGGGTTTGAACCCCTGTCCTCATGCATGCTAGGCAAGCACCTTACTGCTGAGCCGCCGCTCCAGCCCTAACAGGATTCTTTTTAACCCAAACAAACAGAACAAATTTGGCCCAACCTTAGATATTTAAAGTGTTTTTCCAAGCTGGCTTCTTTAGAAGTAGAGAATACATGCTCTCCTTCCCAGCTACCTATCAAAGCCGTAATCTGATAATAGAAATGCCTGAAAAAAACTGCAAATACTTTGTTTATATGGGTTGTTTGTTTGTTTACAATTTTGGGGAATGAATCCAGGGCTTCTCAGTTGGTAGGCAAGTGCTCTAACATTGAGCTGTATTCCTAGCCCAGCTTTTATTTTAAAGTAGTCTTTTTATTTTAAGATAATTGTAGATTTATAAGCAGTTGTAAGAAATGATAGAGACCTCGTCATGATGGTGCAGGCCTGTAATCCCAGAGACTTGGGAGACTGAGACAAGAGGATTGCTAGACTCAGCAATTTAATGAGACCCTCACCAGTTTAGCAAGGCCCTGTCTCAAAGTAAAGACTAAAAAGGTCTGGGATTAAAAAAATAATAGAGTCAGGTGCAGTTGTGCATGCCTGCAGTTCCAGCAGATGGAGAAGCTGAGGCAGGAGTTCAAAGCCAGCCTCAGCAATTGCAAAATAAAATATGAAGAGGGCTGGGGGTATGGCTCATTGGGTTTAGTTCCCCTGGGTTCAATCCCCAAATCCCCGGTACAAAAAAGAAAAAAAATTACAAGAAATCTATATACCCTTTTACGCAGTTGGTTCCTTCCTTCCTTCCTTCCTTTCTTCCTCCCTCTCTCCCTCTCTCTCTTTTCTTTCTTTCCTTCATTGAGACAGAGTCTAAGTGTCCCAAGTTGGCCTCTGACTTGATCTAATTTTTTTAAAGAGAGAGGGGGGCAGTGAGAGAGAGAAAATCAATTTTATTTAGTTTTTCATGTGGCTTTTGTTGTTCTGGCACTTTGTTGTATATGTGGTGCTGGTTTTTGAACCCACATTGTCACGCATGCCAGGCAAGTGCTGTAAACACCAAGCCACCACTCCAGCACCCACCCCCTACCCTACTTTTCTAATTTTTAAAATTTTTACAACTGAGTTACATCCTCAGCACTTTTAACCACTGAGGTACGTCCTTATCCCTTTTTTATTTTTTACCTTGAGACAGGGTTTCACTAAGTTGCCCCTAGTTTTTTATTGGGGATTGAACCCAGAGGCACTTTACCGCTATGCTACATCCCCAGCCCTTTCTGTTTTCTGTTTTGAGATAGGGACTCGCTAAGTTGCTGAGGCTGGCCTCGAACTTGTGATTCTCCTGACCCAGCCTCCCAAGTCTTTGGGCCTACAGGTATGCCCAGCCTTAGATGACTTTTAAAGTCCCCATGACAATATTGTGAATGTGTTTAGTTTCCTTTAACACTTGTTACCCGGGTCTTGGGTCCCTGGTGAAACATAATATATGGGAAGAAGAGAATGGGTCAGGCACTGTGCAAAGTGTGTTAGATGTAGTTTTTTTTTTTTTTTTTTAATAATAGAGGTGACATTCAAACCTGGGTCTGTGCAGCCCTAGAACCTAACTTGTTCCTGTACTTTGCTACTGGATTTGATGAGCAAAGTTTTAGACATGTCAACACGAACTGGACATGCTTGTGGACAGGCCTGGGGGAGCTGTGTATACAGTCCTGAGAAGTCAGGACTTAAGGTGATAACCAAAGACATGAACTTGATCAGGGAGCGAGAAACAGTCTGGGGACAAAACCCTGAGAGACACCAACGTTTCTCGAAGGTGGAGGAAAGGCCCACATAGCCAGAAAACATTATATAAGTATTGCTTTCTCTCTTCTGTGTCTCCAAGTTCCCTGCATCCAGCCTGCAACTATAGAGAGCCCTCCTCTGAGAAGGGAAGACTGAACCACAGAGAGAATGAACTAGGGCACTAAGTTTGTAATAATAAAGCCTAAGTCCTGAAACTTCCTTCTTCCTTCTTTGCCTACACACCCAGATTCTCTCTCTTATAGCTCAAGATAATATGAGAATTTCTGAGTGCTGCCAGTGGTATAATTGGTTACTTCCCAAGAAGATCAGAGTCTGGAGTCTGTTATTGCAGGGTTAGATTGGAAAGCTGTTGCCTTAGGCAGAATATCAGGAAGTATCAGGTCTGCTGAGGATGTCTGGGTTTTTTTGTTTGCTTTTTGTTTTTAAGAGAGAAGGAGAGAGAGAGAGAATCAACTTTGTTTTTCAATCTGGTGTTTGTTTCTCTGACACTTATTTGTGTATGCAGTGCTAGGGTTTGAACCCAGGTCCTTGCACTTGCCAGGCAAGCGTCTAACCGCTGAGCTACTGCTCCAGCCCCTGAAGATGTCTTGTTTTTTATTTTTTAAAGAGAGAGGAAGAGGGCTGGAGCTGCGGCCCAGCAGTTACAGTGCTTGCCTAGCATGTGTGAGGACACGGGTTCATACCCCAGTACCATGTACACAACGAAGTGTTGGAACAATGAAAGCCACATGAAAAACTAAAATTGATTCTTTCTCTCTCTACCTGTCCCTCTCTCCCTTTAAAAAAAAAAAAAAAGATGGGGCTGGAGTGGTGGCTCAGTGGTTTCGGTGCTTGCCTGGTAAGCACAAGGACCCGGGTTCAAACCCCAGCACCACGTACACGAGTAAGTGTTGGAACAACTAAGGCCATGTGAAAAACTAAATAAAGTTGTTTCTCTATTTCTCTGTCTCTCTCACTGTCCCTCTCTCTTAAAAAGAAAAAAAAAGAAAAAGAAAAGAGAGAAAAAATTAATTTTATTTAGTTTTTCATGTAGCTTTCATTGACACTTCGTGTGTACATGGTGCTAGGGGTTTGAACTTGTGTCCTGGTGCATGCCAGGCAAGCATGGCTGAGCCTCCGCCCCTGAGGATGTCTTTCTATTCTAGGGAAAAGCGTCTGTCTTCAGCTTGGTTCCCTCCCTTCCCCCCATGTGAATTCTTGTTCTTTGCAGTTCATTGTTAGGTTTTCTTACTTCTTTGATCCCTGCCACACATTCCCCAGTCCCTTAGGTTTTCGGTTTCACCTGCAAAAGAGAGGGAGAAGAAAGGTTCAGGTTTCTTTTTGCCTTCCTGTATTGGTCAGGCTTTTGTTCAAGCTCCTACCTCAGATGTAATTTCAGAGCTGTCTTGTGTTCTGGGAAATCTGAACATCAAGCCCAGGAATCTAGACACAAACCCTGGTGGCAGTCTAGCACCAGGTTCCCCCAGTGGAGTCCAGGCATATTTTCTTGGTTGCTATGAAATTTGTATCGCTGAGGAGTTTTGGTTACAGACTGTTGCCCTCAGCAGTCTGTGGTTTGCTGCCCAGAGAGGATTGATTTCCATAACTACATTATTCTAGCCTATAAAATTCTCCTGGGTCAGAAGTATTGGGAAAGATAGTTTTGGTTAACTCACACTTGTGTTATCACCTCTTTATTGTGTCTTTCAAAACTTGGAAACAAAGGTCGTATTTACAAAGATATTGGCAATGAAATCAATCCCAGGAGAGTGATATTTATGATACTGATAAAGGGGAAAGGTTATTTCAATTTCATTGATTCTTGGGGTGAACATTCTGTCGCCTTTGTCTTTCACTTAAATAACGCCTATTCTTTTTATTTTGTTTTGGTACTGGGATTGAGCCCAGGGGCACCCTACTACTGAGCTGCATCCCCAGTTCTTTATTTCTTTGGTTCTTTTTTTTTCTTTTTTAAGAGAGAATCAACTTGGGGCTGTAACGGGTGGCTCAGTGGTTAAGGGGTTTGTCTGGCAGGTGCAAAGCCATGGGTTCGAACCCTAGCACCACGTGCACAATGAAGTGTCAGAGCAACATCTGGCCTTTGTTTCTCTGATACTTAGTTGTGTATGTGGTGCTGGGGTTTGATCCTGGATCCTTGCATGTGCCAGGCAAGTGCTCCAACCACTGAGCCATTGCTCCAGCCTCCCAGTTCTTATTTTGAGACAGGATCTTGCTAAGTGGGACCCTGCTAAATTGCTGAGGCTGGCCTCAAATTTGTGATCCTCTTGTCTCAGCCTCCAGAGTGGCTGGGATTAAAGGTATGAGCTATCACACCCACCTCTTTATTATTTTTCCCCCCTGGTGGTACTGGGGGTTGAACTCAGTGATGCTCTACTACTAAATCACATTCCTACCCCTTTTTACTTCTTGAGAGAAGGTCTCATTAAATTGTCCAGGCTGGCGTGCACCACCATGCCTGGCTGCCCCATATTTTTTTTTCTTTTTTGGGGGTACCAGGATTGAATCCAGGGACACTTAACCACTGAACCACATTCCCAGCCCTTTTAAAATTTTATTTTGAGACAAGGTCTCACTCAGCTGCTGAGGCTTGTTTTGAACTTGTGATCCTCCTGTGTCAGCCTCCTGAGCCACTGGGGTCACAGGTGTGTGCCACTGTGCCTGGCTTGCCCTGAGTTTTTTGTTTTGTTTTGTTAAAGAGAGAGAGGGAGAGCTACTCATGTAGCCATCTTTTTTTTTTTTTTTTAAGAGAGAGAATCAATTTTATTTAGTTTTTCACATGGCTTTCGCTGCTCTCACACTTTAGTTTTGTGTATGTGGGTGCTGGGGTTTGAACCTGTGTGCTGGCGCATGCTGGGCAAGCACCATAACATCGGAGCCACCGCTCCAGCCCCTCATATAGCCATCTTAAATGGGTTTACCCTTCCTGCAGTCTTTATGTGTCCCTTGTGCAGGTTATGGTCAAAGCTCTTAGCACACTGCGTTGGTATTATCTGTCCCTCCCACCAAACCATAAACAGAAGGATGGCATGGACCCTATGTAAATGTGTCTCAGGTCCTAGAACTGTCAACATTTGCTGACTGAGTATTCTTGGGACATTTGGCTTATTTTCATAACTTTCCAAAGGGAGATGCTCCAGCTGCCTTATTAGTTTAGATTTTTTTTTTAACAATTTTTATTTAGTTTTTCATGTGGACTTCATTGCTCTGAAACTCCGCTGTGTACGTGGCGCTGGGGTTTGAACTCGCGTACTCGCGCATACCAGGCAAGCACCATAGCCACCGAGCCATCACTCCAGCCCTGATTTTTTTTTTTTTAAACAATGCTAGGGATCAAACCAAGTCTCATGAATGCTAAGCAAGTGCTCTGTCACTGACCTCTAGCCTCCAGTTTTTGTTTCTTTTTTTTAAAGAGAGAGGGACAGTGAGAGAGAGAGGATCAATTTTATTTAGTTTTAGTTTTTCATGTGGCTTTCGTTGCTTAAACACTTTGTTGTGGTGCTGGGGTTCGAACCAGCATACTTGCCCATGCCAGGGAAGCACCGTAACCACCGAGCCACCACTCCAGCCCCATCCCCCGCATTTTTTAAAAGAATCAATTTTATTTATATTTTGTTTTTCCGACACTTAAGTTGCGTATGTGGTGCTGGGGTTTGAACCTGAGTCCTTATGCATGCTAGGCCCCAAAAGACACTGCTCCAGCCCCAAAGTCTAACACATTCTCTAAAGACACTGTCAGTATTCTTTGGTTCTTGTTGTAAAGAGTTTACTTCCTGGGGCTGGAGCTCTTTAACATAAACCTTTAGCCTGGTTGAAGGAAGGACGACCAGGCTGGTGATCTGGTTAGTGTTTGTGCAGGACATACTGACTTTACTAAGTTTGTTCCCCACATGTACCCCTCCTTCACTTCCTGTCTATGTTTTACAGGGTGGATGACTGAGGCCCAAGCAATAGCAATAACTCACTCATTCTCTTCCTATAGGTGTTTCAGGGGGTGATGGCAGGTCCTGTTGTCCTCCTGCACACTGGGCAGAAGATGCCCCTGATTGGTCTGGGTACCTGGAAGAGTGAACCTGGCCAGGTAAGAGGAGAGAGACGCATTGAGCCTCTGCTAGGGAAGAGGTGGGATTTGGAAAAGTGGCCTTACATTTTCCTGGCTGTTCCACCTCTATACTTCTGGTGAGGATGAGCCTAGAAGGCATTCGGAAGAGATGAGGGAGAAAGGGACAACAGTGAGCCCTTGGTTTTCGCAGTTGACTCAAGAGGGACTGACAGGCCCAGCAGGACCAGGTCATAAGAAAGACACTTTTCTCTAACTGCGACTGCATTGGGAGCACTGGTGGATGCGTGGCCTCTCTGTATCCAGCCCTGTGCTATGAGTCTTAGTATGGCTCCTACCACTTTGTGCTGTTATCATGTCTCCTCTTCTATATGGGGTTTCTTGAAGGCTGGGCCCCTCCCTATTGTACACTCCAGAGTTAGGCACATAGTAGGTGTCAAAGTTTGAAGAATATTTACTAGATTAACTGTGTAGACTAAGGATCAGCAAACTTTTTCTTTTTTTTTTAAAGAGAGAGGACTGGGGCTGGAGCAGTGGCTCAGTGGTTACTGCACTTGCCTGGCATGCACAGGTGCATGAGTTCAAACCCCAGCACCACGTACACAATGAAATGTCTGAGCAATGACATAGGTCACATGAAAAACTAAATAAAAATTACTTGTAAAAAAAGAGAGAGAGAAATAGTTTACTGACTCCTGGTACAGGCCCTCCCAGTCAAGGGAAGACTGGAAGTGGAGACTTGCTTTCTTTTCTTTTCTTTTTTTTTAAAAGAGAGTGGGGGACAGTGAGAGAGGGGGACAGTGAGAGAGAGAGACAAAGAGAATCAATGAATCAATTTTATTTAGTTTCTCTTGTGGCCTTCATTGCTCCAACACTTAGTTATATACATGGGGCTGAGGTATGAACCCGCGTCCTTGCGCATGCAAGGCAAGCGCTGTAACCACTGAGCCACCATTCCAACCCCCCCCCTTTTTTTAAGTTAATTTTTAATTTTTTTTTTCATGTGGTTTTTATTTTTTTGCTTCTCCACTTAGTTGTGTGTGTGGTGCTAGGGATCAAACCCAGGTCCTAACACATACTAGGCAAGTGTTCTATCACTGAGCCACCTCTCCAGTCCTGAGACCTTCTTTCTTTCTTTCCTTTTTTAACCAGATATTGAACCCAGGGGCACTTAACCACTGAACCACATCCTCAGTCTTTTTTTTTTTTTTTTTTTTTTTTTTTAAGAGAGGTGGGGGTTGGGGATTTAGCTCAGTGGCAGGGTGCTTGCCTAGCATGCATAAGTCCCTGAGTTCGATCCTCGGCACTAAAAAAAAGAGGGGGGAGGACAATGAGAGGGAATCAATTTTTTTATTTTACTTTTTTTAAGAGCGAGAGAGAGAGACAGTGAGAGAGAGAGAATCAGTTTTATTTAGTTCTTCATGTGGCCTTCATTACTCTAACATTTCTTGTGTACACAGTGCTGGGGTTCTAACCCTCATACCTGTGCATGCCTGGCAAGCACCATAACTGCTGAGCTACCACTCCAGCCCCTGATTCTCTCTCTTTTTTTTTTTTTTTAAGAGAGAGAGGAACAGTGATAGACATAGAGAGAAAGAGCAACAGTTTTATTTAGTTTTTCATCTGGTTTTCATTGCTTCGACACTTTGTTGTGTATATGGTACTGGGGTGTGAACCAAATCCTCATTTATGCCAGGCAAGCCCTTAAACCACTGAGCCACTGCTCCAGTCCCAGCCCTGCTTTTCTTAATTACCCCTGTCCCTTACCTTGTTTGCTGGCCTGAGCTCCCAAACCCAGGCTGTGGCTCTATCTACATGATTCACTGATGGTCTTTCTCTGTGTGTCCTTGGCCTAAGAATTTTTTTCTCGTGTTTCTCTAATCAGCTTCACAGGATTAAGAACTTGTCTCTATGATGTGTATATCTGTCCTTTGCTTATATATCCATCCATCTTCTTCTTCTTCTTTTTTTTTATTTAAAGAGAGAGAAGGACAGTGAGAGAGAAAGAGAAAGAATCAATTTTTATTTAATTTTTTCACATGGCTTTTGTTGCTCTGACACTTTGTTGTATACATTGTGCTGAGCTTCGAACCTCATCCTTGTGCATGCCAGGCATGTGCCATAACCACTGAGCCACCGCTGTAGCCCAGTAGTTAATGTTTTTTGAATCAGAAAATGGATGGAGGGGTAGAAGGAACCTTGGAGACTATTAGGATAGGCTTCTGGTTCCCTAGACCAGAATCATCTTCTCATTCCCACTGTATAAATGGCCCCATTATATTCCTCCCTCCTGTCAGTGACCCTTATTGTCCAGACCAGCAGAGCTGAAACCTTTATTCCTTTCACTTGACAGGTAAAAGCAGCCATCAAATATGCCCTCAGTGTAGGCTACCGCCACATTGACTGTGCTGCTGTCTACGGCAACGAGACTGAGATTGGGGAGGCCCTGAAGGAGAACGTGGGACCAGGCAAGGTGAGTACTAGGGCTACAGAGAAGTGAATTGAGAGAACTAAGAGGCTGAAGCTGGGGCTGCAGCCAGGCTGAGAACATCAGCTTCCTTCTCGTTCTTCTCCTAGAGGTGGGGTGGGTGAGACTGAGTGCCAGAACTATTCACTATGGGTTCTGCCCCTATACCAGGCAGTGCCTCGAGAGGAGCTGTTTGTGACATCCAAGCTGTGGAACACCAAGCACCACCCTGAGGATGTGGAACCTGCCCTCCGGAAGACGCTGGCTGACCTCCAGCTGGAGTATCTGGACCTGTACCTGATGCACTGGCCTCATGCCTTTGAGTGAGCCTTGAAGACCATCTGGAAGTCAGGGTTTGGTAGTGGTAGTGTCAGTAATCTATTGTAAGTCACAGTAGTGGAGCAGGATGGAAACACTGAGCGTGGCAAGATGGGATTTTTTTTCTTTTTCTTTTTCTTTTTTCTTTTTTTTTTTTTTTTGCACGTGTGTATGTGTGGTGTACGGGGGATCAAACCCAGGGGTGTGTAACCGCTGAGCCACATCCACAGCCCTTTTTATTTTTCTTTTTATTTTTTAAAGAGGGGGTGCTGGAGCAGTGGCTCAGTGGTTACGGCACTTGCCTGGCATGTGCATGTAGACAGGTTCAAACCCCAGCACCCTTGTACACAACTAAGTGTTTGAGGAACAAGGGCCATGTGCAAAACTCAATAAAAATTGATTGTCTCTCTCTAACCGTCCTTTTCTCTCTCTCTCTCTCTTTTTTTTTTAAAGAGAGAGGGACAGTGAGAGAGAAAGAGAGAAACAATTTTATTTAGTTTTTCACATGGCCTTCGTTGCTCCAACACTTAGTTCTGTACGTGGTGCTGGGGTTTGAACCTGGGTCCTCGTGCTTGCCAGGCAAGCGCCGAAACCGCTGAGCCACTGCTCTAGCCCCTGTCCTTCTCTCTTAAAAAAAAAAAAAGAGAGAGAGAGAGGGCTGGAGTGATGGCTCAACAGTTACCACACCTGCCTAGCATGTGCAAGGATGCAGGTTTGAACCCCAGCACCACGTGCATTCGAAATGTTGGAGCAATGAAAGCCACTTGAAAAAGTGAATGAGGGGGCTGGAGCTCAATGGTACCATGCTTGCCTGGAATGCGCAAGTATGCAGGTTCCCACCCCAGCACTATGTACACCACAAAGTGTCAGAGTAGTGAAGGCTACATGAAAAACTAAATAAAATTGATTCTCTTTCTCTTTTTTCTCTCACTCTCCCTCTCTCTTAAAAAAAAAAAAAAAAGAAATTGATTCTCTCTCTCTTACTGTGCTTCATTCTTTAAAATAAAGAGAGAGAGAGGAGAGGAGCTCAGCAGTAAAACTGCTCTCTCTCTGTGTGAGGACCTGGATTCAAACCCCAGTATCACATACACAACTAAGTGGAGAAACAAAAGCCATATGGAAAAATAAAATTGATTCTTTCTTTCTTTCTTTCTCTCTCTCTATTAAAAAAAGAGACAGAGAGAAAATAAATTTTATTTATTATTTTCATCTGGTTTTTGTTTTTCTGAGATTTAGTTGTATATGTGGTGCTTGGTTTTGAACCTGGGTCCTTGCATATGCCAGGCAAGCGCTATCACTGAGCCACTGCTCTAGCCCCCCTACCTTTTATATTTTATATTTTAATTTATTTATTTATTAAAGAAAGAGGGTCATAATCTGGAAGGGTGAAGGAACTTAGCTGTTCCTAATTCTTGGCCTTTTGCCCTCTCTAGGATTGGGGTACGGGATATAGATTATTTGAATGGGCAGGCAGGGCAGAATGTTGGCATTTGTGCCCACATTTGGGGGTTTCTCTCACTTAGACGGGGTGACAACTTCTTTCCCAAGAATGCTGATGGGACTGTCCGCTATGACTCCATTCACTACAAAGAAACCTGGAAGGCTATGGAGGCACTGGTGGCAAAGGGGCTGGTACGAGCTCTGGGCTTATCCAACTTCAACAGTCGGCAGATCGATGATGTACTTAGCATGGCCTCTGTGCGCCCCGCTGTTTTGCAGGTGAGCACCACGAGCAGATCAGTAATTCAGGAGATTGTGTGTACAGAGCATGAGCGAGCAGGTGATAGATTTTCTTTGTTATTTTGTTTTATTTATTTTTTTATTTCAATATTGGGGTAATGGGTCTTCTGAATGGACATGGCTGGCGTATTGTCAGAAGCATTGGTGCAAAAGTTCTCTGTATAAAGGTAGGCATTGAAACCTTGGGAGAGAATGAGATCACTGGTAGAAAACGGTTAGAAGAGTAGGCTGAGAAGTGGGGAGCTGGTTCAGACATGTTCGTCTGGGATGGGACAGGAAAGCTGGGTGTGACCACTCCATGGTGATAGAATATTCCTTTGCTCAGGTGGAATGCCACCCATACCTGGCTCAGAATGAGCTGATTGCCCACTGCCATGCACGTGGCCTGGAAGTGACTGCTTATAGTCCTTTGGGCTCCTCTGACCGTGCGTGGCGCCACCCTGAAGAGCCTGTCCTGCTGGAGGAACCAGTGGTCCTGGCGCTGGCTGAGAAGTATGGCCGATCTCCAGCTCAGATTTTGCTCAGGTGCGGGATATTCTTAGAGAATGGGGCACTGGTAGGGGCGAGGACCCCAGGTTGGGAGGCAAGAGTTGAGGGATTCCATATCTGAGTAAGGAATAAGCCTTGGATAAGGCTGAGGATCTTGCCCTATGATCTTGGAGGAGGTCCCTCTGAGGCATGTTCTATATTCCAGTGGGGATCAGGTGCTCCAGGAGTTTAGGGAAGGTTCCATGGAGGACAAAACAATGTTTGTGAAGATTGACCCTTCTTACTTATTTACCTTTATCCCTGACCTCAGGTGGCAGGTCCAGCGGAAAGTGATCTGCATCCCCAAAAGTATCACTCCTTCTCGTATTCTTCAGAACATCCAGGTACTTGGTCATGGGTTCTATTTTCTTTTACTCATCAGGATACATTCTGGTACCAACTTTGCCTTGCTAAGAAAGCAATGTTGTAGAACCTCAAATTCTATTCACAAGACTGACTTTCCTGTCTTCCAGGTGTTTGATTTCACCTTTAGCCCAGAAGAGATGACGCAACTAGGTGCCCTGAACAAAAATTGGCGATATATTGTACCCATGCTTGTGGTAAGGATGTATTACCTCCCAGAATCCCAGGGGAAGGGAAGATTTGGGGTTCATTCTAGTCCATGTCTAGCCTCAGTCTTGGTGGTTGTAGGATGGTCAGGATAGTGTTGGTGGGATTGCTATCATGGATGCATTAGTTTCTTCTTTTTCTTGAGGTCAATTAGAATAGCTTAGAGGTAAGGCATATTGCATGTGAATCCCAAGCATCCTTGTGTCAAGTTATTTAACTTCTCCAAGCCAATCAAATAAACCCAGTGAAATTATAGGAAGAGAAGCCTAGAAAGTATTCTGAACCTTTTTAGAGGGGTTGGGTAGCATTGAAGTCAGCTATACATAGGGAAGTAAATAGATCCTGGACATTAGATCCCAGTTGCTCTTTTTTTTTTTTTTAAAGAGAGAAGGACAGAGAGAGCGAAAGAGACAGAGAATCAACTTTTATTGAGTTTTTCATATGGCTTTCGTTGCTCTGACACTTAGTTGTGTATGTGGGTGCTGGGGTTTGAAACTGTGTACTTGCGCATGCCGGGCAAACGCTGTAACCGTGGAAACACTGCTCCAGCCCCCCAGTTGCTCTTTAAGGACAAAGTTAGGAAGGTACTAAGCTGTAATGGGTGCTAGAGTGCTGTTGATAGTGTGGCTGGGGTCTTAATCTCTGCTGTCTAGTGTAGTGCTATAGAGAGGTAAGCAAATTTGGGGGAAAATGCCCTGGGTCTTAGGAATGTCAACTTCTGCTAACGGAGTCATCTATCTGTCTCTCTTTTCAGGTGGATGGGAAGAGGGTACCAAGAGATGCAGGGCACCCTTTGTATCCCTTTAATGACCCATACTGAGACCACAGCATCCTGGCTTCCTGTCTAGCTCTTCAGCTACAAGATCCTGCTACATCCCCTCCTCCCGACCCCCAAAAAGAGTCAATAAAGCCATTGGACTATGCATACTGCTTGCTTGACTTATTTGTCTGGTTATGCGTGGGATGGAAACTGTTTCCCTCAGGGTTGACAAGACCTAGGGTTGCTAAATATGACCTGCCTTTGAAGCCCGTGCTTAAATCTTTCTTTGTTCTGGAGGTACAGCCAAATTCCATAACAGATAGTGCCATCTGGTGACAGATTTTGGAACTGCATGCTTCCCTAGTATTGCCCCAAATCTGTCACCTCAGAATTGAGAACCCAGCAGTGGTTGTCCTGTGCCTAGGCTTTGAATTTTTACCACCCTGTCATGGTCAGTGTCTTGGCTTTGGAATATGAAGACCTCAAATGTATGTTCAGAAGTTTGAGTTAGGGACTGGAGCTCAGCGATTGGAGTGCTTTGCCCAGCATACACAAGGACTTGGGTTCAAACTTCAACACCACATAACAACTAGGTGTCAGAGCAACAAAAGCCACGTGAAAAACTAAGTAAAATTGATCTCTCTCTTTCTCTACCTCTTTCTTTAAAATAAAAAAAAGAAAATGTTTGAGTTAGGCATCGTGGCGTACACTTGTAATCCCTGCAACTTGGGAGTTGAGGTAGGAGAATTGCAAATGTAAGATCAGCCTGGGAAACTTAATGAGATCCTGACTCAAAATAAAAAATAAAAAGGACCTGGGGTGTGGCTCAGTGGTAAAGCACCAATGGGGAAAAAAAGAAGAGGATTCCAGTTTGTAAAATTATGGAAGCTGTGAAAGGGACTTTTTCCTATGAATCACTACAGTCAGTATGCACAGGCTATCAGAAGGAAACAGGGTCAGGTCTGAAGGTTGCCACTCTGCACCTAAGGCCCTGTCTTAAATACTTTATATTCCTATTAGAGGCCCCAATAAACAGGTTTTAGGAAGGACTTTGGGGAATGACTAGGCTGGCTCTAAACTCTAGCCACACAAAACCCATTTTACCAGTCAAATCATTGCTCTTAATTCAACAAATATTTATTGAGTAGTTAGGATTAGACACAATGCTAGAGCTATATCTGGAGATATAGCTATAACTAAGACATAGCGATCTCTACAATCTGCTTGAGACAGACTTTTAAAGTAATTCCATAATTAGTTTAATAACAGTTTGAAGAAGTGTAGGGTGAGAAGCCCAGTTATTTAATCAGCTGAGATCTAAAGGATGAATAGAGATTAATTAAAGGAGATGAGAGGGAATAGCATTCCATACAAATTGGAAAAATTCCAAGCTTTGAAACTTGGAAGAAAGTGTTGGAAAAACAGATTTGTGTAACAAACTAAGTTGAGGTCATAAAGGTGGAGGGTGACAAGAAATGATGTTGGGAATGGTAGGGGCCTGGTGATGAAAGGCTTAGAAGACTGGTGCAATTGATTCTACAGTGCTGGGGATCAAACCCAGGTTACTGTACAAGCAAGCTAGTTGAGTGTGCTGGAGCTACATACCTGGTCCCCTGTTAATGTTTTTGTTTGTTTTTAACCTTAATGCAATGGGAAACCTTGAAAAAGTTTTAAGCAGGAGCAACATAACATGATTTGTCTCAGAAACACAACCCTAGTGCAGTGGAGGGAGTGGATGAAAGAGGTTAAAAAGTGGATGAAGAAAGATATGGAAATGAGCCGCCTTCTGTCTTTGGTCCTTTGTACACACTTTCCTGGCTGGGGCAATCCACTACTTAGCTCACCCTTAGTGCTAACACTTTACTTGTGTTCAGTTTAGCTGTTACTTTTTCTGGGTTATCTTTTCTGACCTCACCTTACTATGTGGTTCTATAGCTCCTTCACGTACTTTCATGATCCAAATTTCTGTGGTTACAAGATAGGAGAGTATGTTAGTTTGCTAGGGCTGTGGTAACATTATCACACAACAGATAATTTAACAAATTTACTTTCCCATTGTTCTGGAAGCTATGTCTTGAGATCAAGGTGTTGGCAAGATTGATTCCTTGTGAGAGCTTTCAGGGATCTGTTGTCGGGGGCCCATTCCCTGACTCATGGATAACTATCTTCTCCCGGTCGTCCTATTGTCTTCCCTCTGTATTCATCTTAGTCTGTCTTTCTTTCTTTCTCTTTCTTTCTTCTTTCTCTTTTTTTTAAGAGAGGGGGACAGTGAGAGAGACAGAGAAAGAGAGAAATAACTTTTATTTAGTTTTTTCACATGGCTTTTGTTGCTCCAACACTTAGTTCTGTACGTGGTGCTGGGTTTGAACCCGGGTCTTGTGCTTGCCAGGCAAGCGCCGAAACCACTGAGCCACCGCTCCAGCCCCTCTTTCTTTCTTTCTTCAAAGAATTGAACTCGGTAGCATTTAACCACTGAACCACATCCGCAGTTCTTTTTCTTTTTTAATTTTAAGGACAGGGTCTTGCTAAGTTAATCAGGGCCTTGTTAAGTTTCTGAGGATGGCTCTGAATTTACTATCCTCCTGCCTCAGCCTCCCAAATCACTAGGATTACAGGTGTGTACCACTGTGTCTGGCTCCAAAATTACTTTTTTTTAAGAGAGAGGGACAGAGAATTTAGTTTCTCATTGAGCTTTAGTTGCTCTGAGACTTTGTTGTGTATGTGGAGCTGGGATTCAAACCCATGTACTTGTGCATGCTAGGCAAGCGTCATAACCTCTGAGCCGCCACTCCAGCCCCCAAATTTTTCTTATAAAGACCCCAGTTATTGGATTAGGGCCTATCTTAATGACCTCATTCTAACTTAATTATCTCCTTAAAGCCCCTACCTCCAAATACAGGTATATCCTGAATTATTGGGAATTAGGACTTCAACATATGAATTTGGGGGTTAGGGATCACAATTCAACCTATAAGGAGAAGCAAAAGTTTTCACAACATGAAATTATTTGCTCATCAACTAACTAATTTAAAAATTATTCTTAGGCTGGGGATGTGGTAGAGCATGCTCGGGGCCCTGAGTTCCTCCCTAGTACCACACACAAAAATTATTCTTCCGGGCTGAGTGATAAAAGCACCAAAAAAGAAAAGATAAAATTCATTCTTAAGCATTTCACCTTGCTTAATACTCTCTATTGACATCTTTATCTAATCACTGGACAGTCTTGTATAATTCCAATGCAAAGTGAAATTGCAAATCTGTAAAACAATGAAAGTAATGTTGGGGAATTCACAAATTCTTCTCAAAGCCATTGACAAGTGGGGATCTAGCAGGTGTGTTGCACACGCCTGTAATCCCTCTGGTTCAGGAAGCTAAGGCAGGAGAATCACAGGTTCAAAGCCAGCCTCAGAAACATATGTAAGAAATAGCCCTGTTAAAGTTTGTTTAAACCAGTATTTCCCAAACTTATATTTTAATTGATAAAAATTGAATATATTTTGAGAGAGAAGTAAAGATCTTGCAGTTAACCAAAAAAGAAAATTAAAGAGGAGAACACTAGGGGCTGGATAGGTAAAAAATTTGTTCTTTCTCTTTCTCTTAAAAATAAAAAAAGATGGGGTTGGCACTGTGGCTCAGCGGTTGCGGCACTTGCCCAACATGTCCAAGTACTCGAGTTCAAACCCCAGCACCACATACACAATGAAGTCTCAGAGAAATGAAGGCCACATGAAAAACTCAATAAAAATTATTTCTCTCTCTCTCTCTCACTGTCCCTCTCTCTTAAAAAATAAAAAAAGAAGGCTATTTGAGGAAAGAAACTAAAAACATTTTTTTTTCAAAGAAAGAGGGAGAGGGGCTGGAGCGGTGGTTCAACAATTGGAGCACTTGCCTGGCTTGTGCTGGGATCCAAGTTCAAACCCCAGCAGCACATATACAACTAAGTGTTTGAAAAACAGAAACCAGATGAAAAAATAAAATTTATTCTTTTTTTTTAAGATAGAGGGACAGTGAGAGAAGGAAAGAAAAGGAGAATCAGTTCTATTTAGCTTTTCATGTGGCTTTTGTTGCTCAGGCACTTAATCGTATACGTGGTGCTGGGGTTCAAACCCATGTCCTCGCGCATGTCTTTTTTTAAAAAAATAGAAAGAGAGGGACAGTGACAGAGAGAGAAAGAGAGAATCAGTTTTATTTAGTTTTTCATCTGGTTTTCATTTCTCTGACACTTAGTTATGTACGTGGTGCTGGGGCTTGAATCCAGGTCCTTACATGCATGCCAGGCAAAAAACATAACCACTGATCCACCACTCCAGCCCTCAAATTACTTATTACTTCTTATATATATTACATATATATAAGATAATTTTTTAAAGGAGAGAGGGACAATGAGAAAGAGAAAATCAATTTTATTTATTTTATTTAATTTTTCATGTGACTTTCATTTCTCCAACACTTCGTTGTGTAGGTGGTGCTGGGGTTTGAACTTGCATCCTCACACATGCCAGGCAAGCATTGTAACTGCTGAGCCACCACTCCAGCCCTTCAAACTACTTCCAAAAAAAAAAAAATCTTTTTCGTAGTAGATATTGAACCCAGGGATGCTTAATCACTGAGCTGTGCCCCCAGCCCTTTCTTTCTTTATTTATTTTAAAGAGAGAGAGGGACAGAAAGAGAAAGAGAGACTCAATTTTATTTAGCTTTGCCTGTGGCTTTTGTTGCTTTGACACTTTGTTTTGTGCGTGGTGCTGGGGTTTGAACCCATGTCCTGGCATCCTGGTGTATGCCAGTGCTGGGGTTTGAACCCGCATCCTGGTGCATGCCAGGCAAGGGGCATAACAGCTAAGCCACCGTTCCAGCCTCCCCCACCCCTTTTTTTTTTTTTTAAGAGAGAGGGATGGTGAGAGAGAGAAAAAAGACAATTTTTTATTTAGTTTTATCATGTGGCTTGCTCGCCTTGCTCCAAGACTTTGTTGTGTATGTGGTCCTCCCACATACTTGTGCATGCTGGGAAAGTGCTGTAACCACCAAGCCACCGCTCCAGACCCCTTTTTTACTTTTAAGCTAAGTTGCTGAAGGTCTTCCTAAATGGCTGAGTCTGGTTTTGAACTTGCAATCCTCCTGCCTTAGCTTCCTGAGCCACTGGAATTGTAGGCATGCACCACCTGGCCTGGCCTGAAAATCTTTTTTAACTTATTCCACAATTTTAATCCTGCTTTTTATCTCCTTTTCTTTGAGGTATCTGAAGAACCAATTTCTGAGCTATTTGTGGTGTTCGTATTTTCAGTTTGTTTGCTTCTTGGCTTCCCACCATTTGGATTCTCCTTTCTTGGGTTGGTGAGGTCAACAACTACTTATCCATCTCTTTTTAAAGATGAATAAGTAGTTGTTTTTTTTTTTAAGAGAGAGGGACAGTGTGAGAAAGAGACAGAATCAATTTTTACTTAGTTTTTCATGTGGCTTTTGTTGCTCTGATACTTTTTCTTTTTAAAAAATGTTTATTGAGTTTTTCACATGGCTTTCTACGCTCTGACACTTAGTTGTGTACATGGGTTGCTGGGGTTTGAACCCATGTACTTGCGCATGCCGGGCAAGCGCCATAACCACCAAGCCACAGCTCCAGCCCCTGTTGCTCTGATATTAGTTGTGTTTGTGGTGCTGGGATTTGCACTCACATATTCGCACATGCCAGGCAAGTGCTCTAACCGCTGAGCCACCGTTCCAGCACAAATAAGTAGTTTTGATGCTGTTGCTTCCTCTTCCATTCTTTGATCTTTTGAGTTTATATGTTTTGTTTTTTTTTTAAAGCGAGAGGGACAGTGAGAGAGACAATGAAAGAGAGAAACAACTTTATTTAGTTTTTCACATGGCCTTAAGTTGCTCCAACACTTAGTTGTGTACGTGGTGCTGGGGTTTGAACCCGGGTCCTTGTGCTTGCCAGGCAAGCGCCGAAACCGCTGAGCCACCGCTCCAGCCCCTTGAGTTTATATGTTAAAAAAAATTCTTTCAAGCTGCATGTGGTAGTGAATGCCTTTAATCCTAGCTAGGAGGATCACAAGTTTGAAGTCAGCCTCAGCAAGGTGGTAAGACCTCATCACAAACAAGAATAACAACAAACCAAAAAGAAAAAAAAAAACAAAACAAAACAGGGCTGGTAATGTAGGTTGGTGGTAGAGTGTTTGTCTAGCCTGTGTGAGGCTGTAGGTTCAACCCATCTGTATCCCACACAAACAAAAAATTTTCCTTTATTGTTATGCAAGCATATTTCAAAGGGAAAAGATGTACATATTTGTGATCAGCCTATCATTTAAAATATTTTTCATTTTTATTATAATTTTTTTTGAACCAGGGATTGAACCCAAGCAGGCTTTACCCCTGAGCTTCGTCCCCAGCCACACCCCGTCTTTTTTGTGGTGCTGGGGATGGAACCCCTGGCTTCATGTATGTGAGGCGAGTACTTTACCACTGAATCCCATCCCCAGACCCAGCACTTTTTATTTTTTATTTTGAGACAGGATCTCTCTAATTTTCTAAGATTGCAGTCCTCTTGCCTCGCATTCCCAAGTTGCTGGGATGATAGGCTTGTGCAGCACACCCAGCTCAACCCACCATTTTCAACCGCCAGTTTCTCTCTAAATTGTGTTAAACATAATTTTTATTTTTTTTTATTTTTTTATTTTTTTTTATTTTTTTATTTTTATTTTTTTAAAGAGAGAGGGACAGTGAGAGAGACGGAGAAAGAGAGAAACAACTTTATTTAGTTTTTCACATGGCCTTAGTTGCTCCAACACTTAGTTGTGTACGTGGTGCTGGGGTTTGAACCCAGGTCCTCGTGCTTGCCAGGCAAGCACCGAAACCGCTGAGCCACCGCTCCAGCCCCTAATTTTTATTTTTTCCTTCAAGATGAAATCAAGTTTGCCAGATGTTGTGGCATACATCTGTAATCCCAGGGTCTAGAGAGGCTGAGGCAGGAGGATCAAAACAAAAACAAAAACAAAAACATAAGGTGGGCACAGTGGCATACACCTGTAATCCCAGTAACTTTGGAGGCTGAGGACGGAGAATCAGAGTTTAAAGCCATCCTTAGCAGTTTAGGGAGGCCCTAAGCAATTTAGTGAAACCCTGTTTCAAAATAAAAAATAAAAAGGGCTGGGGACGTGGCTCAGTGGTTAGGTACTCCTGGGTTTAGATCCTGCTACACAAAAACAAAAACATAAAGTCCCATTGTGTTAGCCACCTGCCCTACTCCTTTTTGCCATGGAACCCAGGGCCTCCACATGGTAGGCAAATGCTCTACCTATGAGGTATACCCCAGCACTGTTTTATTTACTATGAAATCTTGTTTTCTTTTTTAAGTAGAAACATTTTGTGTGAACTTTCCCCCCAGTTCTAATTATAATTATTCCACGATTACTTATTTATTCACTGAAGTTCATTTTGGACACCTAATCTGAGTCAGATTGATTCTTAGAAATAAAAGCCAAAAAAGGTCATGTGGAGTCTGTATACTCAGAATTTAAAATATATACATATAAGTAAGAACTTTAGTGGGGTTTTTTGTTTGTTTGTTTGTTTTTCTTAGCTTAATCACTGAACCACATCCTCAGCCCTTTTTATTTTTTATTTTGAGACTAAATTTATTTTTTATTTTGAGACTAAATTTATTTTTTATTTTGAGACTAAATTGCTTAAGGCCTTGATAAGTTGCTGAGGTTTTCTTTGAACTTGCTCTCCTCCTGCCTCAGCCCTCGAAGTCACTGGGATTACAGGTATGTACCAGCATGCTAAACCAGAACTTTAGATTTTGATAAATACCATAGGAGATAAACAAGGGGAGGCTAATTTCAATTACATGGTCAGGGAAGACACCTTTGATTGCTGATGCTGGCTTCAAATTTGCGATTCTCTTGCCTCAGCTTCCCAGGTTGTTGGGGTTACAGGTGTACAACAACATACCTGGCCAGGTAAGGTCACTTTGGGAAGTAATGCTTGGCATGAGACCGAAAGATGAGGAGCTAGTCATTGAGAGTATTGGAAGAAGAACTTTTAGGCAGAGAGATTGCCATTACAAAGGTCTCTCCATGTGGGAAATGACTTGGGTAATATAAGCAGCAGAAAGGAAATCAGTGTGGTTGTGTGGTTGGAATATAGCAAATGAAAGAGAGTAGTATAATGTGAATTGGAGACATGAATTTGAAACAGATCATGTAGAAAATGATAAGCAGCTCAGAATACTTTTCAAGACCAATGGTGGGGGGAGGGTATATGAAGAACTCATAGGAGTCTGGTGATTGGGAAGATGGGGGAACCATCCCAGAAGCCGATGTTATTCCTACACTAGATACCCATTTAACACATGAGTTCTTCTGGGGGAAACTGCAATAGATGAAACCCATAGGAGCTTATCTATGTGTTAGCATTACCCCTGGTTAACAAAGTTTATACACATTGATTGCTACAGTTTTGACAATGTTACCCCCTCATCTGTATCCTGTATCGCAATATACTTCTAATAAATGTGGGAAAAAAAAAAGACCAAAGGCAATCTATTTAAGGAGAGTGACACAAGCTGATTTACATTTTAAGAATCTTTTTCTGGAGAGTTAAACAGGGACCAGAGGCTATGCAGTAGTGCAGGCAAGACATGATTGTTGCTAGGCTTGAAAGAGAATGATGGTAGTAAGATGGAAAATAGTGAATGGGTTTAAGATAATGGTCAAGGGGCTGGAGCAGTGGCTCAGCGGTTAAGGTGCTTGTCTAGCATTCGTGAGGATGTGGGTTTGAATCCCAGCACTACGTACACAACAAAGTGTAGGAGAAACAAAAGCCACATGAAAAACTAAATAAAACTGATTCATTATCTCTCTCTCTCTCTCTCACTGTCCCTCTTTCTCTCTTAAAAAAATAAAATGATGGTCATCATATACCATATGATAGAAAATGAAAAGGCCCTGAGTTCAACCCGAGGACCAAAAATAAAGAAAAATTCTTATAAGGCTGAGTACTTTTTTGGGTGTGGTGGCACAAGGCTGTAATCCCAGTGACTGGAGAACCTGAGGCAGGAAGATTCCAAGTTTAAGACAAGCCTCAGGAACTAAACAAGACCCTGTTTCGAAATCAAAAGAAAGAAGGACTGGAGGTGTAGTTCAGTGATGAGAGTTCCTCCTGATTAAATCTCTAGTACATACTTGCACCCCGCCCCGATAGAAAGACTGAGTTCCTCAAAGGAAGACCATGTCTATTGTCTCTAGGACCTAGTACAAAAACTTGCACATCATAGGTGCTCAGTGCATAATAGTTTAATGAAAACAAGTCACAAAAGTAACCAGAATGGATTACTCAGGCCCTAGCCCTGCCTGCAAATCTCTCCTCTCACCCCAACTCTTCGGTCACCATGATATCGAATTGAGGTAGACATTTAATGAGTGTTTACTATGAGTCAGGCACAGTGCTAATTACCTCTAATTTTCACAACATCCTTAAATGGTAGATATTTCAATTGTTCTCATTTTACATGTAATCTTTTTTTTTTTTTGGTACAGGGATAGAACCCAGGGATGTTTAACCACTGAGCCACATCCCCATGCCTTTTTATTTTTATTTTGAGACAGAGTCTCTCTAAGTTGCTTAGGGCCTTATGAAATTGCTGAGTCTGTCTTTGAATTTGTGATCCTCCTGACTCAGCCTCCCAAGCCACTGTGATTACAGCGCCACGATACCCGGCTACATTTAAATTTTTTTAAACAGTTTTTAAAAATGTCTTCATTTTATTTATTTATTTTTATACTGTGCTGAGAATTGATCCCAGTGCCTCATACGTGCTAGGCAAGCACTAAACATGACCCCAGCCCCTACATTTAATCTTAAAAGTTTGCAAGACGTGGCTCCGGTTATCCAGGTAATAATGCGAGAGCCCAGATCTTTTTACCACAAGAATAGTATTTTTCAGGTATGGTTCTATATCTCCAAAGATTTCAACCTGCCTGAGTCTTGAAAGAGTAGAATAAAAATCATCTCCACGTATCTTCCCTAGTCAATATGCCTGAACTTGGACACTAATAAAACCCCCTGTTCTGATCATTGTAGGCAGTGCCATAGTGGAAGGGAATCGATAATATTCCAGAAGTGTAGCCTTTTTCTGCCAGCCAGTTATTTTTCATTAAGCCAGCTGCAGAAATTAGGTACTCTGTTTTTTTTTTTTTTAATAAAGAGAGAGGGACAGTGAGAGAAACAGAGAGAGAAATAACTTTATTTAGTTTTTCACATGGCCTTAGTTGCTCCAACACTTAGTTGTGTATGTGGTGCTGGGGTTTGAACCCAGGTCCTCGTGCTTGCCAGGCAAGCGCCGAAACCGCTGAGCCACCGCTCCAGCCCCAGGTACTCTGTTTTTCATAACCAATATGTCTTGCAAATTTCTGAGCTGGTCAAACTTTCCCTTAACCTTAGTTTCTTTTTCTATGAAATGGCTGATAACACCGATCTTATTAGTATTTTTGTTGTCAAGATTAAATATGACGGCTAATAACTTTAAAGCGTTTAAACACAGTAACCCCAATGTAGCTGACATTCAGATTGCAGCCCAAAGTGGTCTCATTAGATTTGAAGTAGTCTGATTCGGAGTCTGGGAAGAGGCTAAGGATGGCACAAGCGGATTGGGTCGGCCAAAGGGGGCGTGTCCAGAGGGAGGAGCCAGCTTTATCCTGCCTCAACCCTGAACTTTGAATCAGGCGCGGTAGTTTCAGCAGTAGCCAATCCTAGAAGAGCGTCGCCTTTCGTCAGTGGTTGCTGAGGACCAGAGCCACGCGTCTCTCTCTGAGGTCAGTTCTAGCCGTTACTGCTGGACCCGTGCTCAGCTCTTGCGTGTTCATCCGTTAAGACGGAGAGGACGGAGAGACAATCTCAGTCGCTTTCTCGGGTATCGGGGCCAGAAGGAGACCCTCGGCTACTCGCTCCGCACATGCAGAGCAGCTCTGGCTTCACTTTCTGTAGAAGCCGCAAGCTGACACCCTATCAGGAGTTGTAGTATCAAGATTCTGGTTCTTCTTACGCGACTTACTATAGAAGCAGGAAGTTGCTTTTTTGAGGGAAAGTGGGCCAGGGAGGGAAGTTACCCCACAGAGTCATACTGCAAGGGTGGGGGTGTCCTTGGGATGCAAAGGGGTTGAGTCCTGGCCCTTTAAACCTGGGGGGGAGGTTCCGGAAGTGGGTAGGCGGGGCAAGGGTCCTGGTATATAGCAGGGCCCCAGCGGCGCGGGGTCTCCAATCTGCCATTTTCTGTCCCCTAAAAAGTCTCTGGCGTCCGAAATTCCCTGTTTTTCTCACAGGTTCCATTCCGCTCACTGGTCCACCACTTCAGGGGAACGATGGCCACAGAGTCCACAGCCACTGCTGCCATCGCCGCGGAGCTGGTTTCCGCCGACAAGTAAGCGAGACCGTGGCGCGCTGGAGGCACTGGCTAGTTCACGGGAGAGCTGCTGGATGGGGCACCATGGGAGGATAGGCCACTGGGAGGGAAGACTGCCTCTCCATAAGCTACCGATGTTCAGGGAGGCCTGGACAGTGGAGAGGACGCACTCTTGGTGAGAGCCAGCACACTAGCGGTAACGGCTGGTGGCTGGCGCCCCCTGCCCCGCTTTTTGCAGCCGCCATCTTGCCGGGGGCAGCGGCGGCAGTCTCCGTCGTCTGCCCCTCTCCTTCCTCCCCTGGCCCGGAGCTGGTGGCAGGGAGGCGGGGCCGTGGCGCGCCAGTCTGCCCTCACGCCCCAACTGTCTCTTCACTTGTAGCGTGTGCCCTCCTGTAGAGCCCCTAGACAACCCCGGAATATAAGCAGCAGATTTGGCGCCAAAAGAAAAAAAAAAACACCTTTGCACGAGGAGGCTGGACCCGAGAGGTCGGGGTGGGCGGGGCCTCGCGGAGGCGGGGTCTTGCGCGCGTGCGTTCCCTGTCTTGCGCCTGCTCCGGAGCAGGGGGCGGGGACTTGAGGAGGCGGGAAAACTCCATTGTTTAGGGCTGCTGCGGCCGGAGCCACTGCTTTGGACGTCCGCGGTGGGTCCCGGTGAAGCTTGCTTCCGGTGAACGGTCTTTCGCCCTTTTTGGCGCTCTTAACTGAGCGACGCTCAGCAAGCCCCAGCTTGTGATGCCAGCGTCGTAGTTCTTTAGACTTTTGAGGTGTGGACAAGGGAATTGGCTATTTTAGAAGACATCACGTCTTCATCTCGCCTCATTTTTCAGCAGGGTTTGGTTGCCAGGTGAATCCGCAGTTTGCAAGCAGTGTAGTCGGGGGACCGGAGGGAAAAATAGGGTGTAGTTACTTCGAAAGCGGCACAATGCCACAAAGACAGTGGTACTTAGTAAGTAGTGGACGGAAAACACCCTAACAGGTCGAGGAAACAAATATTTTTAATACAGTAGGTCTGATTTCCCAATTGTTTCCCCAAAGGGGAAGAGAATTTTTTCTTTTAAATCTGTTTTCCTTTTTTGTATTTCCTCCACTTAGTTGTGTATTTGGTGCTGGGGCTGGAACATGGTTCCATGCCAGGCAAGGGCTCTACCTCTGAGCCAGCTCTTCAGTCCTTTGGTGTTTTTTAATGGTCTGTTTCTTTTGTCTTCCTTCTCTTGTGAGAAGTTAGTTACTTTCCTTGTAGAAGGAAAGATTGCTGTGAGTTTTTTATGATTTATTTTTCTAATGGTTTACACTTTGGTACGTTTGTAGTTATCAAGAGATTTACTCATCTCTGCCTACCCTACCTACCGCCTTTTGGTTCGTTTCCTAGTGGGCTTATGAAAAACAGTGGTTCTCAAAACACCTTCAGTATCAATTGGGAATTCTAGTTTTAATTTTAGACTCCTATTTCCTATCTCTTTCCCCACCCTTTGTGTGTGTGTGGGTGCTTATGGCATCTCTCTTTTTAAGAGAATCACTTTTTTTTTTTTTAAGAGAGAGGGATAGTGGGAGAGAGAGAAAGAGAGAATTTTATTTATTTTTCACGTGGCCTTCGTTGCTCCAAGACTTTGTTGTGTACGTGGTGCTGGGGTTTGAACTCGCCTACTTGGCGCATGCCAGGCAATTGCTATCACCTCTGAGCCACTGCTCCAGCCCTAAGAGAATGACTTTTATTTAGTTTTTCAAGTGGCTTTTGTTGCTCTGACGCTTTGTTGTGTAAGTGGTGCTGGGGTTTGATGAACCTGTGTCCTGGTAAATGCCAGGCAAGTGCTGTAACCACTGAGCCACTGCTCCACTCCTGGCCTCCCTATCTTTGATATTGGCCTGGAACTGTGATTCTTCCCTCAACCTCAACCTTTGAAGTTGCTGGGATTATAGGTGTGCATTCCCTGGCTCTCCATTGATTTGACAGAACCAGAATAGATGAGGTTTGGGAGTTTTACAAGTTATAAAAAGAGTCCTTTTTTGTGGTGCTTCCCTGAAAGTTCCATCAGTCCTTCCATTTGGAAGGATCCTCACCCTCCAGTACTGTAGGGGTGGTGTTTTATTCTGCTGTGCTGTCCAAGAACCCAGGGACATGAGCATGCTAGGCAAGCTCTTTACCAGTGAGGGATAGCCTCAGTTGAGGTGTATGTTTTTCTTGAGAGGTAAAAAGTGTGAACAAATTTCTGTTGTAGATGTTCAGGTGTCTAGGTATAGCCAAAGTTAGGAGAACTGCAGCTTCCTGTAAGGTTACCACAAAATTTATGTATTTTCCTTTGGTGTGGTGGTGGGGAACCCATTTAAATTGCTTTATCTTAAGCAAATTTGAATTGCAAACTAAAACTGAGCAGTTAATTCTATGTATTTTTTTTTTTTTAACATAGAGGGGGAGAGAGAATCAATTTCATTCATTTTTTTCATCTGGCCTTTATTTCTCTGACACACAGTCATGTATGTTGTGGTGCCGGGGTTTGAACCTGGGTCCTTCAGCATACTAGGCAAGTGCTTCAACCACTGAGCCACCACTCCAGCCTCTTCTATGTACTAGTTTTTTTTTTTTTTGTGCTGGGATTGAACCAGGAGTGTTTAACCACTGAGACACATTCCCAGCTCTTTTAAAATATTTTAATATAGGTTCTTGCTAAGTTGCTGAGGCCGGCTTTGAACTTGAAGTCTTCCTGCTTCAGCCTCCAGAGTTGCTGGGATTACTGGCATGCTCCACCACTCCTGGCTTATTTTTTATTTTGAGACAGGGTCTCCCTAAGTTGCTTAGAGCCTCATTAAATTGCTGAGGCTGACTTTGAACTTGTGATCCTTCTGCTTCAGGCTCAATTGTTGGGATTACAGGCATGCGTCTCCATGCCACCATGCCATTAAGTGCAGCTTCATGGAATTATGAAAACTTAAATGTCATTGTAGTTGGGATATATTTGCGTAAAATATTTACATGGGCAAGCTGAGTTTTGGTGGGGTGGAGGATGCTATATTAGCTGGATTATGTAAATAGGAAAAGGGTGCCATTGGGGTGGACCTGCATAAAAATTATACTAAGAAGATTGTATTCAATGAATTGATACTGGTAACCTCAAGGTGCTTTTTAGAGGTATAGGAGACAGGGAGGGCAGAAAAATAAATGGAGTAAGTGTGTTAGAATTTTTTCTGAATATACAAATCTGACCTTTAAAAATTATTTTTCAACAGATCCAGGATGGGCTTGGTGGTGCACACCTGTAATGCCAGCTGAGGCAGGAGGGTAGCAAGTTCAAGACCACCCTTAGCAATTTATTGAGGCCTTAAGCAACTTAAGAGCCTGTCTCAAAAGAAAAGTACACAGATTCAAACCCCAGCACCCATGTACACAACTAAGCGTCAGAGGAACGAAAGCCAAGTGAAAAACTCAATAAAAATTGATATTCTCTCTCTCTCTCTCTCTCTCTCTCCTCTCTCTTTATAAAAGAAAAGAAAAAGGTTGGGGATGTAGTTCAGTGGTAAAGCACCCCTGGGTTCAGTACCGTGTACCAAAACAGATCCACCTTAAAGATTCCACAAAAAAAGTATTGGAATTCATGAATATTGTCAGGAAAACTTAAAATACAAAATCACACAAAAATCAGTTGCATTAAGAGCCAGATGGGGTGCTGGAGTGGTGGCTTGGTGGTTACAGTGCTTGCCTGGCATGCGCAAATACACGGGTTCAAACCTCGCCAATCCATGTACACAACTAAGTGTTAGAACAACGAAAGCCATCTGAAAAACTCAATAAAAATTGATTCTCTCTGTCTCTCTCTCTCACTGTCCTCTCTTTAAAAAATAAAAAGAACCAGATGGTCCTTAAGTTATTGTTGTTCCCATTTTAATCTGTAGTGGAAATCTATTTAATAGAAGGAAACAAGGTTCTTTTTTTTTTTTTTTTTTAAATAAGAGTGACGGTGAGTGGGAGAAAGAATCAATTTTATTTAGGTTTTCATGTGGTACTTCATTGTGTATGAACCTGCCTCCTTGTACATGCCAGGCAAATGCTATAGACACTGAGCCACTGCTCCAGCCCTGATTTCTTTTTTTTTTTAAAGAGAGAGAGGGAAAGAATCTATTTATTTATTTATTTATTTATTCATCTGTTTTTAGTTTTTCCTACACTTGGTTGTGTATGTGGTGCTGGGGTTCAACTTGGGGTTCTTGCACATGCCAGGCAAGCACGCTACCGCTAAACCACTTCTCCAACCCCCTAGGTCCTGTATCTGAAGAATGGATTGGGATCCCTGGTTAACTTGAGGGGTGCGTTTATGTGTGGATTTTTTTTTTTGTACCAGGGATTGAACTCAGTGGCACTTAATCACATCGCACATCCCCCTAGTCCTTTTTATTTTGAGACAGGGTCTTGCTAAGTTACTCAGGGCCTGGCTAAGTTGCTGAGGCTAGCTTTGAACTTGCAATCCTCCTGCCTCAGCATCCCTAATCACTGGGATTACAGAGGCATGGGCCACCATGCCTGGTGATCTCAGATCTTTTTAAAAGTTTTTATTTTGAGACAGGGTCTCACTAAGTTGAGTAGACTGGCTTCTAACTTGGGATTCCCCTGCCTTAGCCCTACCAGTCATTGGGATTAAAGGCATCCGCCATCAGACCTAACATTTTTTGCTGATTTTTGAAGGTAAAGGTACAAAGGAAATTTAAAAAGAAAAAAAATTGTGAAGTTTTCAGTACATTTTGTTGAAGTACAACATAATTACATAAAAAGTGCATGAGTGAAAAGTGTACAGATGATTTTTTTTTAATAATAATAGAAATTTGAATAGCATAGGAAACCTAGAAATCCCTTTTGGTGACATCCCCTTCCATAATTCTGACTGCTAGCATCACAGAATAGTTTTGCTTGGTTTTGAACTTATTATAAATGGAATTAGTGTGTAGTCATATCTAGCTTCCTCACATTCAACATTATGAGGATAATCCATAACATTATGTGATTAGTGATTTCTATCTGCTGTGTAGTGTTGTTGCATTAATACATCATTTTATCTGTTCCAAAATGGCTGTCATAGTTTTATTTATTGTACTAGGGATTGAACCTGGGGTACTTAACAACGGAGCTACATTCCCAGCCCTTTTTTACTTTGTATTTTGTGTCCCCCTTTTTTTTTTTGGTATTGGAGATTGACAGGGGCCCTTAACCACTGAGTCACATCCCAGTCTGTTTTATTTTTTATTTTGAGACAGCTTGGCTAAGTTACTCAGGGCCTTGCTAAGTTGCTGAGGATGGCTTTGTATGTGGAATCCTCTGGATTCAGCCTCCTGAATCACTGGGATTACTGGTGTGCACCACAATTTCTAAGAAAATTTATTTATTTTTTTGGTATCAGGGGTATTTAACTCCTGAGCCACATCCCCAGTCCTTTTTTTTTTGAGACAGGATCGCTAAGTTGCTTAGGACTGGCTTTGAACTTGGGATCTTCCTGCCTCAGCCTCCTGAGCTACTGGGATTACAGGCTTGCCCATTGTGCCGGCCCTTACTTATTTTGGGACATGGTCTCACTACATTGCTGAGGCTGGCCTCAAACTTGGGAATCCTGTCTTAGCCTTCCAAGTAGCTGAGATTGCCACTGTGTATGGTAAACTTTATTTTACAAAAGGACCATCTATAACTTTGTTGTTGTTGTTTTAAGAGAGGGACACTGAGAGAGAGAGAGAGAACCAATTTTAGTTTTTCATGTGGCTTTTGTTGTTCCAACACTTTGTTGTGTACGAGGTGCTGGGGTTTGAATCTGCATCCTCGCGCATGCCAGGCAAGTCCCGTAACCGCTGAGCCACCATTGCTCCAGCCACTGGTTTTTGTTTTTACAACACTTCATTGTGTATGTGGTCCTGGGGTTTGAACCCAGGTCTTTGCCCATACCAGACAAGTGCTGTACTGCTGAACCACCTCTCCAGCCCCTTGATTGATTGATTAATTTTTTAGGTACCAGGGATTGAACCCAAGGGCATTTAACCACTGAGCTACATCTCCAGCCCTTTTTATATTTTATTTTGACACAGGATCTTGCTAAGTTGCTTAGGGCCTTGCTAACGTTGCTGAGGCTAACTTTGAACCTGCAATCTTCCTGTGTCAGCCTCTTTTGCGGCTGGGATTATAGGTATGCTCCACTGTAGCTAAATACTCAACGATATTTAGCACTTTGTTCTTCCTAGAATTACTCTGTGACAAGACTTAGAAATTTTAGTCTAGAGGGCATCATAGGAAAAAGCAAAGTGGTAAATTAGAGGATGAATTCTCTCTTGAAGTGAGTGGTTGAAATTCAACTGCAAATGATTTTGTGGACATATAGGTGCATATTGTCCGATTTCTGAGCACTTAACAATATTTCTTGGATATCATTCCCTATCAGTGAATAGTCTTTACTTGCAGTGGGGGTTGAACCCAGAAGTGCTTTAACACTGAGCTACATCCCCAGCCTTTTTTATCTTTTATTTTGAGATAGTGACTAAGTTACTTAGGACCTCACTGAGTTGCTGAGGATGGCTTTGAACTTGTGGTCCTCCTGCCATGGTCTCCTGAGCTGCCAGTGAGGATGCATCTTGCGCCATCATGCCCTGCTTAGTCTTTTTTTTTTTTTTTTAATTTTTTATTTTCTTAGAGAGGGACAGTGAGAGAGACAGAGAAAGAGAGAAACAACTTTATTTAGTTTTTCACATGGCTTTAGTTGCTCCAACGCTGAGTTGTGTACATGGTGCTGGGGTTTGAACCCGGGTCCTCGTGCTTGCCAGACAAACGCCGAAACCGCTGAGCCACCACTCCAGCCCCTGCTTAGTCTTTTTAATGATCATATTGTGTACTCTATAGCTATCTTCTAACAGTTTCCTGTTGAAGGACACTTGAGTGGTTTCCGGTATTTTGTGATTACAAGTGTGCTACAGTTAACAGCCTTGTAAAAGAAATTATGGGCTCATGTTTCTTGCAGGGTAAATTTCTACAAGTGGGATTGCTAAGTCAAAGATTTTTTGTTTGTTTTGTTTTTCAGTAATGGTGTTGAACTCAGGCACTCTACTACTGAGCTACATTTCTAGCTCTTTATTTTGATGTATGGTCTCTCTAAGTTGTATAGGCTGGCTTTGAACTTGTGATTGTTCTGTCTTAGCCTCTGGAGTTGTTGGGATTCGGGCGTGGGCTACTACACCTAGCTCAAAGATGGTTATTATTTTTTATTTTTATTTTTTAAAGAGAATCAGTTTTACTTAGTTCATTTGGCTTTCATTGCTCTAACACTTTTTTGTGTATGTGGTGCTGGGGTTTGAACCCGCATTCTTCTACATGCCAGGCAGGCACTATAACCTCTGTGCCACCGTTTCAGCCCCCAAAATGTTATTTTTGATGGATGTTCCTAGGTAGATCTTTTTTAGGGATGAGGGCCTAATTCAGGGCCTTGCACATGGTAGGTAAGCACTCGGCCACTGAGCTAAATCCCCAACCCCTAGGTAGGCCTTTATGGAGGTTCTGTACATCGAAATTTCTATTAGCAGCATGTGAGAGCACATTTCTTCTTCTTTTTTTTTTTTTTTTTAAAGTGAGGGAGAGTGAGAAAGAGAATCAGTTTTATTTCGATTTTCATCTGGTTTACTTGTGTATGTGGTGCTAGGTCCTTGTGCATGCCAGGCAAATGCTCTACCGCTAAGCCACTGCTCCAGCCCTTACACTGTTATCTTTTTTTTTTTTCTTTTAAAGAGAGAAACAACTTGTTTAGTTATTCACATGGCCTTAGTTGCTCCAACACTTAGTTATGTAAGTGGTGCTGGGGTTTGAACCAGGGTCCCTGCCAGGCAAGCACTGAAACCGCTGAGCCTCCGCTCCAGCTACACTGTTATCTTTGATTATTTGATGGGTAACAAATTTTTCTCAGTGTAGGTTTGTTTCTCTTTTAAGAATGAGTAGGAGGGGGCTGGAGCGGTGGCTCAGCGGTTTCGGCGCAAGCACGAGGACCCGGATTCAAACCCCAGCACCACGTATACAACTAGGTGTTGGAGCAACTAAGGCCATGTGAAAAACTAAATAAAATTGTTTCTCTCTCTGTCTTTCTCATTGTCCTCTCTTTAAAAAAAAAAAAAAAAAGGATACATTACTCAGATTTTGGACATGTGATCTTTTTTTCTTTTATGTCTTTGTATTTTCATTACAGATAGTTTGTACTGCTGTTTTTAAGTTCATGAATTTTTTTTCTACTGCAAGGTCTTAATCTGTTAATCGTATCAGATGTACTTTTCATCTCCTGAAGTTTGGTTTTAGGTCTTTAAAAAAAGAATCTATTTCTCAATATTATGCTTTTCTTTTACCTTTTTGAGCATGTAGAATATTTATAATTGTTTTATTATCCTCATCTAGTTCAGTGTCGTTTCTGGATAATTTTCTACTGATATATTTTTTTCCCTATGAGTTTTTTTTTTCCCCCTTCTTTGGTTGCTAGAATTGTGCAGAGAGGCTCGAAGGATTGAAAGGATTCTTAAAATTCTTTGAATGTTTTATATACATTCTTAAATATATTTTGGTTCTGTTCTGAGGTGAAGTTCTTTGGAAATGCTGGTCTCAAACTTGTGATCCTGCTGCCTTAGCTTCCCCAGTCACTGGGGTTATAGATGTGTGGCTCTTTGAATCCTTTTGAGGCTTGTTTTTGAGTTTTACTATAAGAACAGTTCAACCAATCTATTATTTAGCCGTACTACCAGCTTCCTCCATAGTTTCCTTATGCATTAAGCTAACTAGCACCTGACCAAAGCCTGGAGGAACTCCTACAGACCTCTGCAGCTTGCTCTTTAATACTAGCTACCTTAGGCAGCCCCAATTGTCTCCTCAGTTGGATGAGACTATTGGATTCTGTTTGAGCTCCTTCTCTATGCTGTGGATTGAAACTCTGAAGCAGGAAGTTGGAGCACTCATAAGATTCACCATATTTTTTTTATCCTTTTTAGATCATTGACTGGTTAGTTGTTCACTGTCTAAAAACTGATATTACATGTATTTTAGCCATTTTTTAAAATTGCTTGAGGTAGAAGGGCAAATCCATTTTCTTACTCCTATCATGGCTACCTGAGAAAGTTAGTATTATTGTATAAATGTGAAGCATTTAATGTGTTTGTTTTTGCTGTACAAACTATATTTGGACATTTGTGTTACTACCAAATAGCTTAGTTTTTGAACTGTTACTGCTATACAAAGAGAAGTATAAGATTTTGGAGTATATTTAGAAGTAGAAAGCAATTTGACATTATCCTGACATTTCTACTATATTTTGCAAAACCCCTTGTCTGCTAAAGATTGGAAATACAAAACAGTCCATCAACCACAGTAGTTTGAGAAGCTCTATGCTAGAACATTGGGTCAGAATAACCCCTTAATAAAACTGATGACTGGGAAATGTAGCTCTGTGGTAGTCGGCCTAGTCTGCATGAGGCCTGCGTTCAATCCCCAGCACCACTTAAAAAAAACAAAAACAAATAAACCATCAAAACAGATACTATTTTTTTTAAATGAGAGAAAGGATCAGTTTTATTTTTTTTGTGTAACCTTCATTGCTCCAACACTTGGTTGTGTGTACATGGTTTGGGGTTTGAACCTGTGCCCTTGCGCATGCCAGGCAAGCGCCATAATTGCTGAGCCACCATTTCAGCCCCAAAACAGATATTTGAACATAATTGGCTGAGGCAGAAAGAGTGTGTAGACAAGGGACCAGGGCCATTCCAGGACTCTGGGCAGATAGCCCGTTGATTCTAGCTGTGAAAGTTGCTGCTTATTTTCAACTCCCTAGTTATTTGAATGGTCAAGGATTAAATTTGATGATGTAAGTTAATCAGTGATATTTGGTTCTTACTGGGTGTTCATTGACAACCCTCCCCACTGAACTGGGGATGGGATCCAGGGGTGCTTTACCACTAAGCTACATCCCTAGTTTATTTTTTGTTTCAAGACCAGGTCTCGTTAAGTTGCCCAGTCTGTCCTCAAACTTGTGATCTTCTTGCCTTAGCCTCTCTAGTCCTTGGGAGGACTAGAGCCACCTCCAACAGCTGACAGTTGTTTATTCCCTTATATTTTCCTGAATTTACTTATTATCTAGGTTAAAAATAGTCTCCATTTTTACTTTTATTCCTTTATTTTTCATTGTAGAATTGAAGATGCTCCAGCTCCTTCTACCTCTGCAGATAAGGTGGAGAGGTAAGATTATTTACATGGTAGTTAGATTCACATCTGTAACATAAACTAAGCAATATAACTTGAGCAGCTAGTTTCATTGTTTTTATTTTGCTGTACGCTGAGGGCCAGGTGTGGTGGTGCATGCCTGTAATCCCTGCAACTCAGGAGGCTGAAGCAGGAGTACCACAAGTTCAAAGCTATCCTGTTTCAAATGAAATGAAGGAATCTCTAATACCAAAACCTATACATAAGTGTGTGTATATAATAAATTAAGTTACAGTTTTGCTCTTCTCATTCATGCTTAATAAATATATTCTGTTGGACAACTTTTTCTTCCTAGAGTTAAACATTACTATTACCCCTCTATTTTTACATGATGATTGTACTTATTTATGTTTGACTGGGGAGTGAATCCAGGGGATCTTAACCACTGAACCATGTCCCCAGCCCCTCTCCCCGTTCCTTTTTTTTAAAGCGAGAGAGAGACAGAATCAATTTTTTGTAGTTTTTTGTGTGACATTTGTTGCTCGGACACTTGGTGCTCGTGGTGCTGGGGTTCGAATCTGTGTCCTCGCAATGCCATGCAAGCGCTATATCTGCTGAGCCCCACTGCTCCAGCACCCCCAGCCCCTTTTAAAAATGCATTATACATATATATATATTATATGTATATACATTAAATATATATACATATGTATTATATATATATTTTTTTTTTTTTTAAAGAGAGAAGGACAGTGTGAGAGAGAGAGACAGAGAGAATCAATTTTTATTGAGTTTTTCACATGGCTTTCATTGCTCCAACACAGTTGTGTACATTGGTGCTAGGGTTTGAACCTGTGTACCTGCGCATGCCAGGCAAGTGCCGTAACTGCCGAGACACTGCTCCATCCCCAAATGCATTATATTTTGAGTCAGGATCTCACTAAGTTGCTTAGGGCCTCATTAAGTTGCTCAGGCTGATCTCAAACTTGGATCCTTCTGCCTCATCCTCCCGAGTTACTGGGATTACAGGTATAAACCACTGCGCCTGGCCTGAAGAGAAATTTCTTAGCATTATATTATAAATTTGTATCTACATATCTGTTCGTCCTCATTCTCGTATCAGTACTAAAGATTTTTCTGCTTATTTTGTTTGTTTTGCAGTGCTTGAGTGTGAACCCATGTTCCCTACCAATGACATACACACCAGTCCCTTCCAAGACCCTTTCAGGGATTCATTGAGAAATTTGCCTGTTATACTGTGTTGATCATTGTCACTAATATTGCAAAATCAATGGTGGATAAATCTGATGTTCCCATAACATAAATCAAGGTAGTGGCACCAAACAGTATTAGCTGCTTGCATGTTTTTCACTACCATTTTCACTTAGGAGTGTTCATAATGGAGCACTACAAACTATAGTTTACTAATTCTGTCTTTGACTACATGACTTTTTGATATTTGATAAAATATGATTTATGGATAAAACCCTTCTGCTTCATATTTATATGTATATTTTGTACTGGGGATTGAACACAGAGGTGGTGTTCCACTGAGCTTCATCCTGACCCCCCTTTTTAATTTTTAAATTTGAAACAGGGTCTCACTAAGTTGCTGAGACTGGCCTTAGCCTTCTGATGACTAGTGTGTACCACAGTGCCAGGCTGCCTTTCTGCATGTTATTAAAGTAGATAAGGGTGGTTCATTGTTTGTTTGTTTATTTATTTATTTTTAAGAGGGAGAAAATGAGAGAGAAAAAAATCCATTTTTAAATTTTTTCCATCTAGCTTTTTTGTTTGTTTCTCTGACACTTAGTTGTATATGTGATGCTGGGGTTCAAACCCAGATCCTTGGCGCATGCCAGGAAAGTGTTCCAACCACCGAGCCACTGCTCCAGCTACAAGAGTGGTTGTCTTTAGGGAAAGCACTTGGGCTAATGTTTGAATTAAATGTTTTTCATGCAACTTCAGTTTTACCTGAAAGAATGACCAAAAATCTGAGCATTTAGTCTTGGGTATTTGGTATACTCATTTTATCAGAAATGAGTAAAGTTTAGTAAACCACTTAAAGGGAAGCAGCTAATAGTATCTATTACCAGTTGTAGACTTTGAGTTTGAACTCTTGTTTCTTTTTTTGGGGGGATGGGTACTGAGGATTGATCTTGGGTGGGTTCTTAACCACCAGGCCACATCCCCAGACCTCGTTATAATCAGGGTCTTACTAGAGTTGCTCAGGGCCTCATTAAGGTGCTGAAGTTGGCTTTGAGCTTGGGATCCTTCTGCCTCAGTATTTTGAGCCACTGTTTAGATTACAGGCATGCACTACCACACCCAGCAAGTTTGACCTTTTTTTTTTTTTTTAAGAATCAATTTTTATTTAGTTTTTCACGTGACTTTTGTTGCTTTGACACTTCTTTGCGTAAGCAGTGCTGGGGTTTGAACCCGTGTCCTTGTGCATGCCAGGCAAGCATCACAACCCCTGAGCCACCGCTCTAGCCCCCTGTTTTTTTTGTTTTTTTTTTGTGTGTGTGTGTGTGTTGCTGGAATTAAACCTAGGAGCATTTTACTAGTGAGCTACATCTCCAGGCCTTTTATTTATTTTTATTTTTATTTTGAGATAGAATCTTGGAAAGTTGCCCAGGCTGGCCTGGAACTTATCTTCTTGCTTCATCTCCCATCATTGGGAATACTGGTGTGTGACACTGTGTCCAACCAGTTTATTCTTTTTGTTAGTGAACATTATTCCATAATAAAGATGTATCACAATTTGTTTTATCTGTTTGGGTTTCCGGTTTGGGACTGTTAGAAATAAAGCTGCTGTGAGTATTTGTGTTCCAAGTCTTTGTATGGGAATGAAATACTGATCATATGGTAGTTATTATAGACAAGGTCTTCCTTTGTTGCCCAGACCAGCCTGAAGCTTGGAAATCTGATTTTTTTCCTCCCAACAGCTGGAACTACAGGCATGTGCCACCATGCCTAGCCTTAGTCTGTTTTAGTCATTCTAATGGAGGTATATGGTACCTCATTAGGTTCTACTTTCCTTTTTTTTTTTTTTTTTAAAAGAAGGACAGTGAGAGAGAGACACAGAATCAATTTTTATTGAGTTTTTCACATGGCTCTTGCCGCTCCAACACCTAGTTGTGTACATGGGTGCTGGGGTTTGAACCTGTGTACTTCCGCATGCCAGGCAAGCGCCGGAACCGCCAAGCCACCATCTACTTTCCTTTTTTAATGAGTGGGAGAGAGTGATAGAAACAATTTTTATTTTTTTCGTATGGACTTTGTTTCTCAGACATTTGGTTGTGTATGTGGTACCCTTTGAACCTGTGTCCTTGTGCCTTCTGGGCAAGCACTCCAACTGCTGAGCTACCTCTCTAGTCCCTACTTTTTGTTTTGGTACCAGGGATTAAACCCAAGGGCACTTAAATCATTAGGCCACATCCCTAGTCCTTTCTATTTATTTTGAGACAGGATATAGCTAAATTGCTGAGGCTGGCTTTGAACTTTTGATCCTCCTGCCTTAGCCTCCCGAATCTCTGTTGGGATCTCAGGTGGCCCCTCTATTTATTTTTTGATTTTTGTTTTTTAGAACAGGGGGAATCAACTTTAATTTTTTTCATCTGGCCTTTGTTTCTCCCACACTTTGTTGTGTATGTGGTGCTGGGGTTTGAACCTGGGTCCTCGCACTTGCCAGGTAAGCACTCCAACTGTTGAGTTCCTCCACCCCCTTTATTTTTTTATCTTTCTTTTTTTTATTTGTTCGACAATGGTCTTACATATTGGAGGGAATTGTTATAACATATTCATGCATAAATGGATTTTTTTTTTTTTCATGATAATTCAACCTTAGCAGGTTTGGAGTTTATTTTTTTTTCTTTGAAAGATAAAAGGTTTATTTAGCTACTTTAGGGTTTAAAATAAGGTAGAAAGGAATTTGTTCAACCTTACTTAAGAGAGCAAATATCTCTACATTCCTTATTCAATCCACAGTATTATCTCATCTTCATCTAGTTTTTTTTTAATTAAGGAGATGAGTTGTCAGTCATAAATGCATATAAAGTGACAATATGATATGCATTTGGTCTTAAATCAGTTTCCCCCACGATGCCCACTCTCTTAGTCTTTTCTATATTACACCCCTATAAGAGATATACAAGTATCTCCATCCTTATATATATACACATATATATGTATATATGTATGTGATTTGTGATTATAAATTTTCCAGAATTAAATAATGGTATAAGTATCATTTGACTTCTTTGGATAAAGAGTATGCTACATTGTGGATTGTCTCCCTAGATTCCTCCCTGTCCTTCGCCGCTGCTTCCCGCCTCTCCCTTCCTCCCTCCTCCACCTACATGTGTATGGTTCCCCTAGATTATGTGTTGCTATACCTTTGGTGGATCTAATACATGAATGAGTTTGACTACCCTTTCTCCAAGCCTGGGTTTGGCTAACTTTGCTCAGCATGATTTCTTTGATTGCCATCCATTTACCTCACCTCTTTTTTTAAATTTTCTATTTTTTAAAGAGAGACAGAGAGAAAGAGAGAATCAATTTTATTTAGTCTTTGACATGGCTTTCATTGCTCCAGGACTTCATTTCGTTCGTATGTGGTGCTGGGGTTCGAACTTGCATACTCATGCGTGCTGGGTAAGCGCCGTAACTGCTGAGCCACTGCTCCAGCTCCCACCTCTTTTATTTTTGCATATAGTATTGGTAATTAAACCCAGGAGGACCTCACCTCACATACGTTAGGCAAGCAGTTTGCTACTGAACCCCAGCCCTTTGCCTATTAATTTTTATTGGATTCTTTTCATTGAACTGTAAGATTTCTTTTAATATTGAAGTACTTTGTCACATAGAAGTTTTGCATATGTATTTTCCTAGTTTGTGGTTTGCCTTTTTTTTTTTTTTTTTTTTGAGAGAGGGGACAATAAAAGAATTTTTTTTTTAAGAGGGAGGGACAGTGAGAGAGAATCATTTCTTGTTTAGTTTTTTATGTGCTTTTGTTGCTCTGAGACATTGCTGTGTATGTGGTACTCGCACATGCCAGGCAAGCACCTTAACTACTGAGCCACTATTCCAGCCCCGAGAATCAATTTTTATTTAGTTTTTTTTTTTTTTTTTATGTGGATTTTGTTGCTTCACCGCTTTATTGTGTACATGGTGCTGGGGTTTGAACCTGTGTCCTCGTGCATGGCAGGCAAGTGCCGTAACCGCTGAGCCACCATTCCAGCCTGTTTGGCTTTTTTTATGTGTCTTGTTTTAACAATCAGGTTTTTCAGTTTACTGGTTTTATTTATTTATTATTTTTAAGAGTAAAAGGGGCTAGAGTGGTGGCTTGGTGATTATGGCGCTTGCCCGGCATGCACAAGTACACGAGTTCAAACCCTAGCTCCCATGTAAACAACTAAGTGTCAGAGCAACAGAAGCCATGTGAAAAACTCAATAAAAAGTAATTCTCTCTGACTCTCTCTCTCACTGATCTCTCAGAAAAATAAATAAAGAGTAAAAAGAGTAGAATTTATTTAGGGAAGAAGAAAGAGAGTTGAGAAGAGAGAAAACTCCTGCCATGTGGGAGATGGTCTGGTAGCAGAGAAACTCATTTTAGTGTGCTGTCTTAGGACCTCACATGGTGATTTTTTTTTTTTAAATGGTTTGTCTTTTTTTCTCATGGTTAAGAAGTCTAACTAAGTAGCTGGAGAGGTGACTCAGTGGTAGAGCACTTGCCTGGAGTGTGTGAAGTCCTGTGTTCGATGCCCAGTACTACATGTACAAATAAAGGAAAAACAAAAAACAAGTGAAAAAAAAAAGTCTCACTAAACTCAGATTCACTGGTATTTTCTCCTAGATGTTATAAGGTTTACATCTTAAATTTAGAAAGCCTATGATCCAGTTCAACTTAATTTTTGTATTAAGGCGTGAGATAAAGGCCAGGTGCAGTGGTGCACGCTTGTAATCCCAGTGGCTTGGGAGGATGAGGCAGGAGGATCAGAGCCAGCCTGAGCAACTTAGCAAGGGCCTAGCAACTTAATAGTAGCCCCTGGTTCAATTCCTGGCATCCACACCCCCCCAAAAAAAATTTAAAAAAGGACATGAGGTAAGAATTGAAATTCACTTTACATGTGGATAGTCAATACAATATTGTTTAAAAGATTATATATTCTCGGGGCTGGAATGGTGGCTCGGCGGTTATGGTGCTTGCCTGGCATGCTTGAGTATGTGGGTTTAAATCCAGCACCCACGTACACAACTAAGTGTCAGAGCAATGAAAGCCATGAGAAAAACTGTAAAAATTGATTATGTCTCACTGTCTTTCTATTCTCCATTGAATTGCCTTGATACTTTGGTTAACATTTCAACTGGCAGTGTATATATGTGAATTTGTTTCTGTTTTCTTTCTTTCCTTTTTTTTTTTTTTAAAGATAGACGGACAGTGTGAGAGAGACAGAGAGAATCAATATTTATTGAGTTTTTCACATTGCTTTCATTGTTCTGACACTTAGTTGTGTACGTGGGTGCTGGGGTTTGAGCCCAGGTACTTGGGCCTGCCAGGCAAGTGTTGTAACTGCTGAGCCGTCACCTATCCAGCCCCTCTATTTTCTTTTTAAAGAGCCTCAGAGGGATAGTGAGAGAATCATAAAATTTTATTTAGTATTTCAAGCAGCTGTTTTTGCACTTTGTATGTACGTGGTGCTAGGGTTTGAACCTTGGTACTTGTGCGTGCCAGGCAAGCGCCATAACCACTGAGCCACCACTCTAGCCCGAGAATCAACGTTTTATTTAGGTTTTCATTGCTCTGACACTTAGGTGTATATATGTGGTGCTGGGGTTCGAATCCGGTTCCTTACACATGCCAGGCAAGTGCTCCAACCACTGAGCCACTGCTCCAGCCCCAAGATAAACCTTTAAAATATTCTAGTGAAGGAGCTGGAGCTGTGGTGGCTCAGCGGTTGCAGTGCTTGCCTGGCATGTGCGAGGACACGGGTTTGAACCCCAGCACCATATCCACAACAAAGTGTCCAAGCAACACAAGCCACAAGCAAAACTAAATAAAATTGATTCTGTCTCTTTTTCCCTCCCTATCTCCTTCTCTCCCTTCAAAACAAACAAAAAAGTGTTCTAGTGAAATTTCTTAGAATGTTTGGCTTTGCTGTGGTAAATAAGTGTGTTAGCTAGGTCTTAAATTATTATGGTTTAAGTGTAGCAGGTATTCCACAATGTTGATTTAAATAGTATTTGATGCTAAAATCTTTTACTTGCAGTCTGGATGTGGATAGTGAAGCGAAGAAACTATTGGGATTGGGACAGAAACACTTGGTAATGGGGGATATTCCAGCAGCTGTCAATGCATTCCAGGAAGCAGCTAGTCTTTTGTAAGTATTGCATTTTACTATTATGTAATATTGTTTTCCCAATGATCTTTTTTTTTTTTAAAGAAAGAGGGGACAGTGAGATAGAGAGAGAGAGACAGAATCAATGCTTTATTTAGTTTTTCACATGGGTTTCCTTGCTCTGAGACTTCGTTGATGTACATGGTGCTGGGGTTTGAACTCGCATACTTGTGCATGCAAAACAAGCGCTGTAACCGCTGAGCCACCGCTCCAGTCCCCCCGATGATCTTTAGAGGGTGTTTTAGCACAAGCCCCTAGATTTGATTCCTCAGTGCGCTACCATCCCCCCAAAAATCTATGGGGAAAAAGAGTGGAGGGCTGGGTTGCTGCTATGTGGTAAAATGCTTACCTAATATACAAGAAGCTCTAGTTTGAGTCTCAGCATTGCAAAAAACGAAAACTGATTATTTTTCATAATATTACTTAGCAATTTCAAATTTTTATTTTTTTTTAGAAGTATTAGGGATTGAATTCAGTTCCTTGTGCATGGTAGACAAGTGCTGTACAGAAACAGCTATTGCTCTACTGCTGAGCCACCACTCCAGCCTCAATTAAAAAAAATTTTTTTTTTTAAAGGATCAGTTTACTTTTTTAATCTGTCCTGTTTCTCTGACACTTAGTTGTGTATGTGGTGCTGAGGTTTAAACTCTGGTCCTAGCGCATGTTAAACTCTGGTCCTAGCGCATGTTAGCTCGAACCTCTGAGCTACCACTCCAGCCCCCTCCCGAGTTGAATCTTTTTTTTTTTCTTATTCATTTCTTCATTTTATTCATTTAAATTTTACTTATCTTTGCTTTTATAGCTTTATTGATATATTTCATATATCATAACATTCATCTAGTTAAAGTCGACAGATCCAAGTTAAGTCTTTAATATATTTTTTCATTACAACTTGGTTTGAGCTAGTTTCTTCTAAGATAGTATTATCAATAGTAAGTGAAGGTCATTCATGGTTCCTAATTAGTTGATTACTTTTTCAGTTTTGGTGAAGAAATCTTTCATATAAAATATAGATTATCATGGGGCTGGGGATATGGCTTAGTTATAGAGTGCTTGCCTTAGATTCAGTCCCCCACAACACAAAAACAAAACAAATTAGGTGGTAGAGAGTTGGAGTCACAATGAACCAAGTGTATTTTTTTTTCAGATTGTTTATTCTTCCTAGGTTCCTAGAAAGGTCTTTTACTCCATGAAATCAGATCTTGCCTTAACTAGAAATATCTCCTTCTTCCCATCATAGTTCCGTGATTTCTGCTGCTTCCTTGTATGGATATTAATAGCAAACTTTAAATATAGTGATGTATATTTCTTTTTTTTTATTTGAAGTATATAGAGATACAGTTGAGGGGGAAACATTATCAAAACAGTAGCAATCAATGTATATAAACTTTGTTATCCAGGGGTAATGCCAAAGCAAAGATAAACCACCTTGGGTTTCACCTATTGCAGTTTCCCCCAGAAGAACTCATGCGTTAAATGGGTAGTTTGTGGAGGAATGACATTGGCTTCTGGGATGGTTCCCCCATCTTCCCAATCACCAGACTCCTATGAGTTCTTCATATACCTTCCCCCCCTCCCCATCCCCCTCCCTACACCTCCAAGTATCCTAGAGAGCCATCCCCGTATTACTCTGAAAGTCATTCAGTTTGAAGTTTTGTTAGGTTAGCTGTCTGCCCTACTGCTTCCCCATAAATTCTAGCATCAACAGA
>PVKS010000348.1:119418-147547 GCA_004027875.1 Aplodontia rufa | reverse complement strand
AAGAAACCATTTGGCCCTTGAGTCTCTGAGCTTGGGAGACTTCACTAAGCATAATTCTATCCATCTCCATCCATTTGATTTCAAAAGCCATAATATTGTCCTCTCTAATGGCTGAGTAGTATTCCATAGTATATATGTACCAAAGCTTTTGTAAGTGATGTATATTTCTAAGCATTATTTTAAATGTTTTTATGTACATTAACTCTGTTCTTGCATCAGGTCTTTGAGCAGTTGTTAACATTCCCATTTTATAGACTCATCTTTCTCAAAAGTAAGGCACTGGTTATATAGCTATTTAAGGGTTAGAGATCTGTAAGCTTGGAGTTAGGCAGTCTGGATCTAGAGATCATGTTCTTTATTATTGTGATGCCTTTCCATGATCCTCAATGGTCTAGGTCCAGCCAAGATCATCTTAACTATTCTGGCCCATAATGACAAACATCTTATAGCAGGAAGAATACCATTATTATAATTTGGCTGTTAGATTACATGCCAACTATAGCAAATTGGTATCACTTAGAATATATATTATATATAGATGTAACATTAATTTCATGAATTGTTAATAATTGAACATGTTAATAACATGTTCAGATTTTAGCTGTTTATTTTTTCGGTAGAGGTAAGAAGTATGGAGAAACTGCTAATGAGTGTGGAGAAGCCTTCTTTTTCTATGGGAAATCACTTTTGGAGTTGGCAAGGTATGTCTCTTTCAAACCTCAGTTTTATAAGTAGAATGTCTTACATCCCTTTGGTCTATTTGTTTCCTTGTTTGCTAAGATTATTTTCTAGCTTTGTGATTTCACAGGAGTTAAGTGAGACTGGTTTTACCTAGAAAGTTTTTTTTTTTTTTTTGTTTTGTTTTTTTTTTTGTATTTTTTTGTGAATGAGAGAGAATCAATTTTATTTATTTTTTCATTTGGCCTTTTTTCTCTGACACTTAGTTGTATATGTGGTGCTGTGGTTTGAACCTGGGTCCCTGTGCATGCCAGGCAAATGCTCCCAACTTTTGAGCCACTACTCCAGCCCCAAAGATGGGTTTTGAAGGAGCTTGAAAGATCTTTTTTCATTAGTGAGTGAGTAATAATTGATGGAAGTTCAGTACAAAAACATGAACCTTTGAAAGCACTGAGCTAGCTTGAAATGATCACTGAATAAGGGCTGAATGGAGGACAATTTAAAATAAGCAGCACATGGGGTTGGGAATTTAGCTCAGTGGCAGAGCGCTTGCCTAGCATGCGCAAGGCCCTGAGTTCGGTCCTCAGCCCTTTAAAAAAAAAAAAAAAAAGCAGCATGTAAGAATATCTAGTAAATAATAATGCCAAGTAGTCTTTCTGTTGGAAAGTTCCTGAATATTATTCACCAGAATTTATTAGCCAGAATAAAAAAATGTTGAGGGTATGTAAACTAGCAAATCATTTAATCTCAATTCTGGTAAATTTGTGCTTCTGTAGTAATTGGAGCACTGATTTGTTGTGAACTTGCCAAAATGTTAATTACTGTCTAGAGAAGGGGGGTGGTAGATGAAAGTTGGGGAATTATTTATGGCTCTGTTGTAAAAGAATGAACAACAATAATAAAAAGGATGAATACAAGTCTTACTCTTTTGACAAGAGTCATTAGTGCTTTTCAGGTGGCTGGATAAGCAGTGGGCTTATTTCCTTCAGCATTCTTACAGCCTTAATTTATTGTGGAAGTTTTGAACATTGCTTCTCTTCCATGAATATGTGTAGTTTTGTATTCCCTGCACTTGTTTACTCTTTTGTTGCTCTTTTGCTTTTGTAATGTAGACTACATTGTTAGGTTGTAGCTGTTACACCTTTGGTGCTTTCTCCTCTCATGCTAGAATGGAGAATGGTGTGTTGGGAAATGCCTTGGAAGGTGTACATGTGGAAGAGGAAGAAGGAGAAAAAACAGAAGATGAATCTCTGGTAGAAAATAATGATAACATAGATGGTATGTGGAGTTGAACGTGACATTCAAGAGATGCGACGTCTTGTATCTTGTATACAGTGATGGAAATAGGGTTCTCCCTGCCCTGGCTGGTCTCTCCTAAGATGCTTAAAGTGATATCTGCATCTAGTAGAGACTGCAGTTGGGTTAGCCCATCCTCTCACAAGCTTTTGTGAGAGGATAACTTAATTTTATCAAGTAAATATGGTCTTTTAAATAGGTGTTTTAAATATTAAGCAATATTAAATGTATAAATTTTTTAGACAGTTCATGAAGTTCAATTATTAATACTTTTGGAGCCAAAAAGTTGCTTGTCTAAGAAAAATATTTCTCAGCTGAATTTGACTACTAGCATTTTACAAATCCAGTAGAGGTTTATATTATTTAAAACAGAATGGAAAGTTTGGCATCTCTTACCTAACTGGTAATCAGAATGCTCAAAGCAAGACAGTATAGTATCTAGTTGAAGGTACTTAGGTTTCTTTTGCAGTAAGTTGCTATGCTGGCTAAGACTTTCTCTCCTTTGCTTTTCTCAAGGGGGCAGATAGACTAAAAATTATCTGCTAAGTCTTAAGGCCATTTGAGGGTTTAAGGGAATGTGTTTTTAGTTTCCATTTATGCGTTTATCATTAAACTCGAAGACATGTTTATGCTTAATGTTCTTTAACCATGTAGAGGAAGCAAGGGAAGAGTTGAGAGAACAGGTTTATGACGCCATGGGAGAACAAGAAGCCAAAAAAACAGAAGGCAAGTCTTTGGCAAAGCCTGAAACTGATAAAGAACAGAAGGAAATGGAGAAGGGTGGAAGAGAAGATATGGATATAAGTGAACCTCCAGAGAAGTTACAGGAAAAAGTTGAATCGACTCTAAATCAGTTAACTGAAACTTCTGAAGAGGCGAAAGGAGCAACAGCACCAGAACGACTGAATGAAGTTGAGGTCACTTCTGAGAAGCCAGAACAGGAAGCATCAGATGCTGAGGAAGGAAAATCAGTTTCTGGAACTGAAGTCCAGAAAGAGGAGTGCAGAGATAAAGGAGGCCAGGAAAGGCAGGGAGAGATAATTGTGAGCACAGAGGAGAAATCAGAAGAAAATGCAGAAGAGCAGCCTGTAGTGACTGTAGAAAAGCAGGGCACTGCAGTGGAGGTAGAAGCAGAGTCTGTAAAGTCAACAGTTAAGCCAGTGGATGTGGGTGGGAATGAACTAAAGGAGCAGGTAGCTACCTCTCAAAATGAGCCAGGAGAGGCTGCTCTTGAACAACTGGTAGATCAAGAAGTATCTTCTGCTGAAGAGTCAGCTTTGGTGACAACAGAAGCTGCAGAGGTCTCAGCTGCAGGGGCCGAATCAGAGGACTCTGAGAAGCCAGGGCAGGAGGCCACAGTTCTCCCTAAAGATGTTGCATTCAATGGACTATCAGCTGCAGTAGATCAGATTCCTATTGAACCACAGACTTCTGCAGAAAGACTGACAGAAACAAAAGATGGCTCAGATCTAGAGGAGAAGGTCAGGGCAGAGCTAGTTCCTAGTCAAGAGGAGACTAAGCAGCCTGTGGAAGCATCTGAGGCAGCTGGAGATGGGGTTGAGACCAAGGGAGCCCAGGGGGCTACAGAGAAAACACCTGAAGACAAAGTTAAGATAGCTGCTAACGAAGAGAAACAAGAGAAAGAAGAACAGATGAAAGAGGGTGAAGGTAACTGGGATATGCAAGAGCTGCAGTGGGTGGAATACATTCTGGAATTGACTCACTAATAATCATGGGTAAAAGTTAGTCTTCCATTCAGGATTTTCCGTCTGCCTTTGGATTAGGAAGGGCCAAAATAAAAATGGGCATAGTTTAAGAAGGTTGGGATAAGTTGAGCAAGTTAAATCAAACGCAGCAAGTCTTCTCAGCTGGCTTTTAAACTAATGCTTTTACTAACTGCAAAATAGGTCTTTGCTGTGATTTCTGAAACTTGGCTAGCTATCAGTAACTTGTACCATACTAGCCAATAAAGGAATGGAAAAGGTGGATGGAATGGGTGGGGTAGGTAAGGAAATAGTGGGCTAGGCTGGCAGAGAATGCTGAATGGATGTTCACTTTGCATGCCTTTGGATTTTTTAAAATTTACTGTTCACATGGTTTATCTTCTCTGCTTTAGGAAGCAGGAACAACAGTAGAATCCACTTAATTGGTACTCTTAAGCAGGCATGCCATTTAAATGTAGGTAGGCAGTTAACCTTGAATGTTCTATTACCAGAGTTAAAAAATTCTAGTGTCCTCCTTTAGTCTTCAGGAACTGTTTAAAGGCTAACTGACATTAGTTTAAACAGTCCCCAACCCAGGCAAAAGAAACAATAAAACTTAGCCATTAGCCTTCTTGCTGCTTTCTCCCCCTCATTTCATGCTTGCTTTGGCTGCTAAACTGAAATTTTTGTTACCTAGATGTTATCAACTGTGAATACTTGTGTAGTGTTATTAGTCTAATTGTGATTCAATCTCATCAAGATACATAAGCTTCTCTAGTAATTGGCACGTCTGACTTCGAGTTGTGCTATTATTGGAGGATTCTACTGTCTAAGGTTCATCTAACATTTGTATTAATAACTACAGGTATATTCTAATTGTTATTACTTGGTATATTTGCCAGACTAGGAGTTCTCAAGTTAAAAAATTTTAAAGACCATCTTTACCTATGTACAGGCTTCTGCACTTCAGCCAGCTCAGGCATAGTAAGAAGTGAATTGGCTAAATTGTAGCACCATTGGGCTTTTTTTTTTTTTTAATTTAATTTTTTGTGGTACTGGTATCAGAATTCAGCATCGTGCACATGTGAGACAAGTTCTCTACCACTGAGTTACATCCCCAACTTGTTTTTTGGTTTTTGAATTTTAAGAGTCTTGATAAGTTGCCCGGGATAGGTCTCAAACTTGAACTGCCTGCCTCAGCCTCCTAAGAAGCTGGTATTACAGTAGCTTGCCCAGGCTGTATTGGCCTTCTTCTCAAGGTTTAGGAGTTCTTTAAGGAGAAAGTACAGAATTAAATTCCTTACTGTCTTGATCTTTTTCTTTTTTCTTTGGGGTGCTAGGGATCCCAGGCACATGCTCTACCACTGAGCTGTCCCTAGTCCTTGATCTTAGTGAACAAAGACATTGAAAAGTGCTTCTATCTCTTAAGTTTGGACTATAGTAAAGATGTTTTATTTCCCTATAGTTAACTCAAAAACTTAACAGTTGGGTCAAATAGGAACATTGTTAAAATTCTCTCATTTTTTTTAGTACTGGGGTTTAAGCTACATCTCTAGCCCACCCTTTTTAAATTTTGAGACAGGGTTTGACTTAAGTTGTGAAGACTGGCCTTAAACACGTAATCTTCATGCCTCAGCTTCCTGAGTAGTTGGGGGATTTATAGGCATGTGCCTCCTTGCCTTAAAACAATTCTATGTAATAGATAATGTTATACTCTAGTTATAGAGGTTTAAAGGTCAGGTGATATGTTTATGGTCAAGATGGTAACTCAGAGTACTAAATCTGCCTAGACTATACTGTTCTTTCCAAGCTATCTCTTTGAAGAAAGCAGCTTTCATCCCTTCTCTTCACCTATCTCTTATCAGAAATGTCTGGTTATTTATTTATTTTTAAATAGAGGGAAAGAGTGTGAGGGAGAATCAATTTTATTTATTCTCCATTTGGCCTTTGTTTCTCGGATGCCTTGTTGTGTATGTGGTGCTTGGGTTTCAATCTAGGTCCTTGCACATACCAGACAAGCACTGCAACTGCTGAACCACCACTATATCACCCTGGTTACTAATTTTTAAAATTACCTTCAAAAGTCCCAGGCAAGTATTCTACCAACTGAGCTGTATCCGCTTCCCCTGGCTTTTTATAAATGGTGTTTTAGTGGTTGGGTGGCAGATACTGTTGTAACGTATAAAAAACAGTACAGTACAATATTTTACAGATGAAGTGGGAAAAAGAGGTAATTTACCATTGTCACAGCCAGTAAAGAAGGAATTGGGTAAGCAGTTTGGCTCTAGCATCCAGCTACTTTGTGTTTTGTTCCGCTTTATGACAATACTTGTCTACAGAGATCTTGCATGTGGTTTTCTCTTCACTTAAAAATTTAAAGCCCCCAGGGGCTCTTGGGGGTAAATCTAATTTTCAGAATTTATATATATATTATTTCATTGGAAGCTTGTTTGATTGTTCAGCAAATCAATTTCTGAATTAAAAAAAAATTTAAAACCCCCTTTCCTACCACTTCTTGACTTGGGGTGTCCATATCTCTGATAAACACAATTGGTCTTTTCTTTCCTAATTGTCATGTTAGATGTGGTTGGTATGTGAATAAAAGTTTAAATTGTAGCCATAAGACTTGGCTGCGTTCAGACTGATTGTACTGACTGACCTGTGGTGGGTACCTGAATAACCAAGAATTAGCACCTTTTTGTTTTTATTCTTCTGGTTTGTACTCCTGTTTTGAGGATGCTACAGGGTCAGAGAAATTATATAAAATAACATTTTCCTGTCTGACGAATAGGCTACACATATCACAAATAATATTCTATTTTCAAAGAAGCTTGGAAAATATTTTTAACAAATTGTCGTATTGAAGATATCAGGGCATTCCCATTAATATCTGGGTAGACATTATTGGGTGGGGAAATGTTTTACAGTGTTAACTTTCTCATTAATCTAGTGAGACTCCCATCTCAAAACAAAAAGTACTAGGGATGTACTTCAGTTATAAAGCGCCCCTGGTTTCAATTCTAGTACCCCCCCCCCCAAATCTAGTTCCTTTCCCATTATTCCATAAAGATAGTAGAGCAGGTTCCTAAAGAGTAACCAATATCTGATGTAAATTTCCAATACTTAAAAGTATTTTGTCCTAAATTAAATGTCACTGCATTCTGGTATAAGTAGGAACAGATAACAGATAATTAAGGAAAAAAACATAACAATATGAATTATAATAACTTCTGCAATTCGGGAAGATGAAGTTTAATTTTTTGAGTCTATGAGAATTTGTAGCTCTACTTCAGTGGTTTAAGATGTTCTGCTGGAGGATGGGCAAAGTCAATAAAACCACTCTCTCGTAGTCTAAATCTAGGGAAGTATACCTGCACCTACTTGGAGATTTAGACCTGAAATAGATGTATATGGGGGCCTACTATATTTTAAAAGCACTGAATTATGTAGTGAAAGGTAAAAAGTGAGCCTCTTGATTAACATTGGGTTTACTGTTAATGAATTTGTGATATACAGAAAATTTCTGTGCCTGTTTCCATCATGAAACACTGTTGCTTTAGATAAAACTTGTTTTAACCCAACTTCATTATTCTAATACCTAATTGCTGTATTTGATTTTCCATATAGGTTATTAGGAGACAGTATTTGAGGTCTTTAATGTTTCCCTGGGCATGGTGGTATGTGCATATAATACCATGTACTCAGGAGGCTGCAGTAGGTGGATCTCTGAGCCCAAGAGCTTGGGACCAGCCTGTGTAACATACTGAGACCCTGTTTCTTTTAAGGGAAAAGAAAACAACTTAATGAAAGTTGGGTTAAGCCAATTTGTGAATTGTACCAACAGAAAGCCCATTCTAATCACTTAACATTTTGAATTTTATATTGTCTTACCACCGAGTTTAGAGCTATTCATTAGCAGTCTGTCCTTTAGGCAGTTGATTTGTGAATACATTTCAATTGAGGAAATAGTATTGGTATGGCTACAAATTTAAATGGGATCATTTCATATAACTGGTTTGCTCATTCATTCAATGTGTGCTAGAGCTGGCTGGAGTCTGTAGCATGCTCATCGGTGAGAGTTGGTAAGGGTTATACTTTTGTTTTCTGCAACTCTGTTATGAGAAAGGTAGTCTTATGTATTCTTTTTCTGAATGAAATGGAATAATTTAACTTTTGGTATTTTCTGAGCTTACTAGTATTATCTAACACATCACATAGAGACACCAGAAACACTGGTTGAGGCCTCCATCTGCTTTTGACCACGTGGTTGGGAGTTTGTAGCCCATGAATAAGAGGCAAAATCGGTCTCATTCAAAATGACTTAGGTTAACTTTTACAAAAAAATACTTAGCTTTGTAATTGCTGAAAGTCTGATCTAATGACTATAAGGTTATGTATTTTAAGTCTAGATTAAGCATGAATTAGATTGTAACCATTGACTTCAGAATCAGATCAGATGTTAACTGACTTGGATTAGAATCTAGCCTAACAGGTCTCAAAATATAGGTTGACTGGTGTTTATTGGGATCTCTGACTAGTCAGAAGATACTATTAGTTACGTTCTCAATACTGAGGAATTCTTGCTTGTAGAAACTGAAGGCTCAGAAGAGGAGGATAAAGAAAATGACAAGGCGGAGGAAACACCAAACGAATCTGTTCTTGAAAACAAGGTAAGTTATTTGTACTGTCGTCTGCTATCTTATTGTAGAACTGAAGTTAACTTGTGTAGGCTTGTTTATCATAGGTAGCTGACTCTTGATAAGGAGCTGAAAATCTTTATTCATGCGTAGAGTGGACAGATCTGAGCTGGGTGCTTAAATACCTGTCATCCCAGTGACTCAGGATGTTGAGGCAGGAGGATTGCAAGTTTAAAGCTAGCCTTAGCAGCTTGGTAAGACCCTCAAAGTAAAAAATAAAACAGACTGGGGAGTTCAATCCCCAGGATCCCACTTCCCCCTCCCACAAAAAAAAAAGAGATCTTTTTGCCTCTAGGGCTTCCTGTCTGTTAGGATAACGTATCAGTTATATTTTACCAATATAAGGAGACTCAGGAGAGAAACCTTTGTAGTATCCCTTCTGTAAATCTTAGAGAAGAAAGTCCAAATTTTGAAATGCATTTCAGGTTTTAAATTTTTTATTAAATTATACTTAGATTTGTACTCTTTTGGGGGGTGAGCAGTAACTAGGGATTGAACCTAGGGGTGCTTAATCAGTGAGCCACATCTCCTGTACTTTTTTTTTTTTTAATTTTTTTTATTTTGAGATGGTCTTTGTTGTTTTTGCTTTTTGTGGTATTGGGGATTGAACCCAGGAACTTTACCACTGGGCTATATCCAGTCCTAATTTCTCTGATTTAAGCCACCTCATATGTGGTATTTTGCTTGACAGTCCTAGAGAACTAATCTAAACACATAGAGTTTTCAGTTATATATGCTGATCTTGAAGCTGGTATGATATTTAAGGCTGGGTCACTGATTTACAGGGCTGGGTTCTTTCAAGTTTTCTGCTCTATCATACCTAGTAGATTGACTTCAGGAGTTGAATATGAAAGGCAACGTTTGAGACAGGGTCTTGTTAAGTTGCTTATGATCTTGCTAAGTTGCTGAGACTGGCTTTGAACTTTGAATCCTCCTGCCTCAGCACTCCCCGAGTTGTTGGCGTTATAGGTGTGTGCCACCATGCCCAGCTTAGATTAAGTGCTTGTCTTGTACTTCCTGATAAAAGTGATTTGGATATTTACTTTAGTCTCTTCAAGAAAATGAAGAAGAGGAGATTGGGAACCTTGAGCTTGCCTGGGATATGCTGGATTTAGCAAAGATCATTTTTAAAAGGTAAAACTCTTGGTGCTTCATAGACTCATAGACTCAAGTTGGAAGTTTGTTGGTTGAAAATAAATAGAAAGCAATTATGGTTAGACAAGTACTATTAAGATTTCTAATCAGTTTCCTTCTTTTAGGCAAGAAACAAAAGAAGCTCAGCTTTATGCTGCACAGGCACATCTTAAACTTGGAGAAGTTAGTGTTGAATCTGGTAATGCATTTTCATTTGTCTCCCTTAACCTCCCTCACTCCCCATCTATCACTCGATACATTCTGTTGATTGATCTTGAGTGAATTCGGTTTGATTGATTGACTTAGAAGACAGTAAATTTGAGTTTCCTATACTTCCTAGAATAATGAACAATCTTAAGTGTATGTAACTGATCTTTCAGGAGGACTTTTTTGTTGTTTTGGTGCTGGGGATCAAAGTTGGGACCTCACATACACTAAGCATATTCTCTTATGCAGAGCTACAAACTCAGCCTATCCGTAGTTTTTTTTGTTGTTGTTTTTAAGAGGGAGGAAAGACAGAATCAACTTCTTTTTTTTCATCTGGCCTTTGTTTCTCTGATACCTATTTGTGTATATGGTATTGAGGTTTGAACCTGAGTCCTCACTCATGCCAGGCAAGTGCCATAACCACTGAACAACCACTCCAGCCCAAATAGTTTTTCTTTTTTATTGCAATTAAATTGGCAATTGAAGCTGTAAGAACTACATTTATTTTTAAAGGGTGAGGGACAGTGAGAAAGAAAGGTGCTTTCATTGCTCATTGTGTATATGGTGCTGGGGTTTGAACCTGCGTTCTCACACATGCCAGGCAAATGCTGTAACCACTGAGCCACTGCTCCAGTCCCTGGTAGTTTTTTTTTCCTAAAGTCATTTTGTCATTCTGTATATCCAAGGATCCTAGAGATAGTAAGAACAAAAATGAAATGTAAAAATTGGCCCATTCTGGCAGAACAAGTCTAAATTTTGGAAGCACTTCACATATACATGCTAATTCTTGTTCTTTTTCTCTTTTTTAGAGAACTATATCCAAGCTGTGGAAGAGTTCCAGGCTTGCCTAAACCTGCAAGAACAGTACCTGGAAGCCCATGACCGTCTTCTTGCAGAGACTCACTACCAGCTGGGCTTAGCTTACGGGTATAACTCTCAGTATGATGAGGCAGTGGCACAGTTCAGTAAATCTATTGAAGTCATTGAGAAGAGAATGGGTGAGTAGCAATTGACAATGATGTTGAATCCAGCATTTGACAGGGATTTAAAAATAAAAGGGATCCTTTTATGGTGATTGTTGCTGATTACTTTAGCCTGTTCTTTGTAGCTGTGCTAAATGAGCAGAAGGAGGCTGAAGGATCATCTACAGAATATGAGAAAGAAATTGAGGAATTGAAGGAATTACTACCTGAAATCAGAGAGAAGATAGAAGATGCGAAAGAGTCCCAGCATAGTGGGAATGTAGCTGAATTGGCTCTGAAAGCTACTCTGGTTCGTTCAGTTTCCTTTTAAAGTTTTCATATAGCATGTTTGGTACCATTAATGTTCCATTTGCTCAGGAACTTTTTGTTTTTACTTGGTTTCCGAATGAGAGCTCTTCTACTTATTTCTGTCAAAAAGTACAGTGGTTAGACAGTATGCTCTTGAGCTAGACTGTTTTGAAACTTAGTTTTTGGAACCATGGGTATTTCTCTGCCTTTGACTTATCTGTGAAATGGGGATCATAGCACCTATGTGTAAAGTACTTTTTTATTTTAGAGAAAGAATAGTTATTTTTTCATCTGCCCTTTATTTCTCTGACACTTAATTGTGTTTACATATGGTGCTGGGGTTTGAACCAGGTTCTTCACTCTTGCCAGGCGAACGCTTCAACCTCTGAGCCACCACTCCAGCCCCTACTATAAGTACTTTTGACAGTATTAGACAAATAGGAATTGCTTTGTAAATGTAAGCTATTTCTGTATCTAAGATGGCACTATATGGATTAGTGGTGCATTGAGAACTTTTAACTCTAAATCTCCTGGCTGTGCTTTATCTTGTAGGTAGGTAGGATGTGGAGGATTTAATTTAATATCTTTTCTGCCTATTTTGTGTGTGTGTAAAAGATCTTGCCTACTATATGGCTGTTACTAGCATTTCAGGTCTTAATCATGATGATATCTGTTATAAGACTGGGTGACCCGAGTTCTCTCTGGGAACCTACTTGAATTTGTCATCTGTCACACAGGTGGAGAGCTCTACTTCAGGTTTCACTCCTAGTGGAGGAGCCTCTTCAGTGTCCATGGTGGGTATTCAGATGTTTTTTTGTCACTTAACATTAGGGTCCACTGCTGGTTTCAGATAGTTTGTACATTGACCAAAGGCAGCTTTTTTTTTTTTTTTTTTTTGACAGATTGCCAGTAGAAGACCAGCAGATGGTGCTTCCTCATCAAATTGTGTGACTGATATTTCCCACCTTGTCAGAAAGAAGGTAAAATCTACATGTGAACATTTACCTAATTTAGCAAACTCATGCAGCCTAAGGACTATGAGGATCTGTCAGATCAGTACATTTTTAAGAAGCCGACAGGTTTTCTTTGGCATATTAGTCATTCATCAGCAGACCTGATGGATTCCTGTCTGCCTTCCTGCCTGTGCAGGTTCAATAGTTCTTTCCTCTGGGTGGTACTTCTACTTTGTTTCCTGACTCAAAATATATAGGAATTCATACTTTGTTAATGTTCACACCCTTCTCCATCTCTACCCACCACCCCCTTGTGTGGGTGTTTGTAGGGGTGGGCACTAGTGATGGAATCCAAGACCTTTTTATGAGGATTGATCTGTATCTAGCCCCAAATGTTCACATCTCTCTAGTCATCACTCTCTAGTCCACTATACTTAATGTTCCTCTTATGGGGAGGCTCAATATGCTGGGAGTTACAGATGGGCATCTTCCCCTTATGGCTAGGTGGAGAGAGCTGAGTCCTGGTGTTTAAAATTTGTACTACAGGGGTTATAAATTGTTTTGAAGTTGTATTTTTAAAAATATTAAGCACACTTGTCAAATTTTTACAATTATATCTTTAGAGGAAACCAGAAGAAGAAAGCCCCCGAAAAGATGATGCAAAGAAAGCCAAACAAGAGCCAGAGGTGAATGGAGGCAGTGGTGATGCTGTCCCAAGTGGAAATGAAGTTTCCGAAAACATGGAGGAGGAAGAGGTGGGCAGTTAAGTAGGGATTGGCCTCTTGCCTCATCCCCTCCTTTTCAAGGCATGCTCCCACCTTGAGCCTGCTGGCAACAGCATTAGATCATTTCTTTTTTTCTATTGAATCCAGGAGCACTTAACCACTGAGCCTCATCCCCAGCCTTTTTTTTTTTTTTGAGGCAGTCTTAGTGAACTTGATTCTCCTGTCTTAGCCTTCCAAATTCCTGGGCTTACAGGTGTGTGCTACCATGCCTGGCATTCATTAGATCATTTCTACTTGATCCTTCCCATGCAATGTATGATTATTGGCTTTTGTTACCCTTATTACAGAGAACTCAGTATATAGAGAGCAAAGCAGTTTGGGGACCTGTGTTCATTTCCTCTGACCGAAGCCTGTCTTGTATAAATTTGATTGATTTAAAACAGGGTCACTTATGCCCAGGCTCCCTGTTTGTTTTTCAGGCTGAGAATCTGGCTGAAAGCCGGGGAGCAGTGGAGGGGACAGTGGAGACTGGAGCTACAGTAGAAAGCACTGCTTGTTGAGAGAGGGAGTAGAATCTTCCTCCCAAGAGAAAGTGTTTTTGTATATAATGTATTTTTTCACTTTTGGGGATTCTTTTTGTATAACTTCAATAAAGATTGTAACAAGCAAAGGTTGAGGCTTTGATGGCTTTTTTTCTTAAATATTGGCTGAATCTTCACCTTGGGGCACTCGAGGTTTTATAGTGGCCAAAGGTACTTTTCTCCTCTGCTTCTGTACTGATCTGTGTTGGAAGTGCCAGTGCCAATTCCTGTCTGATGTGGAGGTGATCAAATGTGACTATAGGCCCTTTGTTTCCATCGGTGCTATATTTATCAAGTTACTCGACTGAATGAACTCAGTTGTTGTCTTGCAAATCTGTGGTGCTGTCCCTGGATGGGGGCTACAAAAACAAGACTTGGTGAAGATTTTGCTGTTTGGTGCTGAAAATGGATAATGGACTTTGTCAAAAGTCAATTGGCCTTGGGTGGTACCTTCTACATTTCACCTCGTCTTCATCTAGGGCTATACCGTGTCCTGGATAAAGAACTCTGAAGAAAACTTGAGTGAAAAGTGATGGCTGAGAAAAACAGTTGGTTTATTTAATTGTGGAAAACTGAGGTCTCAAAAAGGGGCTGAGCCTGAGGTAAAGGACACTTGAATGTGGTTGGGAGAAACTGGTGGTGGGTGGGGACAGTGTGGAGGCTGGCTGTCTTTTGTTTTGTTATTTTCTGTATTGAAAGGTTGAAAAATACCCAAACTTGGAATTGTTACACTGTCTGCAGTTTTGACTTATCAAAATAAAGATGCTAATAAAAAACTCTTGGTCTTACATTGTCCTTTCAGGTCTTAATAACGGGGATCCTGGGCTGATTGGATATTTTCATTGTGAAATGTGGCACTGAGAGGCATAAAACTGGCTTAGCAGCAGTTTTGAGTGTTCATTTCAGAAATGCTAATAGTTGGGCCACTGAAAAATGTAAGCTCATTGGGTTCTTATTGTCCAAGGTTCAGGGCTGGAGACCAAATTAGCTGACTACCTGTTCCGAATCTGGCTGCATTTAGATCTGAATTCCAAACTACCAGCCCAGCTCTAAGAATCTGTTTTTCACAACAATGTCAAAGGTAGAGAGCTGTATAGAACTTGGAAGTCAACCCCCCCAACCTTTTTTTAAGAGGGACAGTGAAGGCGTTGGGGATTTAGCTCAGTGGCAGAGCTCAGTAGCATGCGCAAAAGGTCCTCAGCCCTGCAAAAAAAGAGGGACAGTTACAGATCAATTTAGTTTTTCATGCAGCCTTTGTTGCTCCTACACTTGTGTATGTGGTGCTGGGATTTAAACCCATGTTTTTGTGCATGTCAGGCAAGCACCGTAACCAGCATCCCCCCCATTATAGAGAATCAATTTTATTTACTTTTTCAACTAGTTTTTGTTTCTACGACATTTGTGTGTATGTGGTACTTGTTTGAACCCAGGTCCTTGTGCATGCCAGGCAAGCACTGTAACCGCTTATCAACGTCTGCAGTCCCCAGAGTTAGAGTTGTGTTTCTCTGGAAAGGTCATCATTAACTCATGACTGCAGAATCTGGCTTATTGTGACTTCGAATTTCCTTCCTAGAGATGCTTTTGTGTTTTTTTTTTTTTTTTTAAAAGAAAGAGGGACAGTGAGAGAGACAGAGAAAGGGAGAAACAACTTTATTTAGTTTTTCACATGGCCTTAGTTGCTCCAACACTCAGTTGTGTACGTGGTGCTGGGGTTTGAACCCGGGTCCTCGTGCTTGCAAGGCAAGCGCCGAAACCGCTGAGCCACCGCTCCAGCCCTGTGTTTTTAAGTCCTGAGGCTCCTCCGCTCTATGGGAGTGAGGGGTGTCACGACTAGCACACTTATATTTGACTCAGTCCCTTGATCTTTGGTGACAGGGGAGTAAAGTCTCAGGAACTTGCTTCCAGGCAACAGTCATGGGAGACATACCTCCTTGTAAATCCAACCGTTTTAAAAGGCTGAGGCAGGAAGACTGCCAAGTTTGAGGTTGGCCTGGGTTATTTAGTGCAAAACAAAAGGGCTGAGGGTGGGGGTCAGTGGTAGAGCATCCCTAGGTTCAATCTCCAGTACTTAAAAAAATCCTAATGAACAATTTGAATGAAGCTTAGCACTAAAATTGGCTTTTGAAAAACCTTTCAGAGAACTTAAGTGCCAGGCAATATTTTAAGTACCTGACAGACTCATTTAATCCTCAGTAAATCTGTCTTACAAAAGAAAACAAGTGCAGAAAGGTCAACTACTGAAAGTAATACAAGCATGGTTGGAGTTCATCTCTGCTCACTTGCATCCAGACAATATGTAAGAACATGGAGTGGTAAAAGCTGCAGGTCTGGGAATAGACTCACATTTACCCCTGCTCCCCTAGTGGAGGTGAACCAAAGCCCAAACCCTTGTCTTTATCCTTCATTCTGAGGAGGGACTCTTCTGCAGGGGGTAGGGGATCAGCAAAGCCAGCTTTGGCTTCCAGTGAAGATGGTCGGGATACCTGTTGAAAGTGAGAAGGCAAGTCTTCAGCTAGACTAAAGATAGGTAAAGAAAGTAGGTTCTGGAGTTGAACTTAAAAGTAGGATGTTAACTGGTTAAGTTTTTTCTTTGATTCGTTTTGGTTATGTATTATTATCTAAAAGGGACATTTTGAGGCAAACAGTGGTCAACAAAAGTTGGCTATTAACCACCCAACTACATTTGTATTGTCCCGCTATATAGTTGGGCTCTCACCAGTGGTGGGTACTGATACTCATGGGCACTTGCTGGATTAATATCTGCCAGTGCCTGGACATCTGCATCTCTTGCATTCACCAGCCGCAGAAAGAGCTCAGTCTGACCTGCCTGGAAAGTTGTGAAATGGTATTCCATTTGTACCTTGGAGTAGACTCAATCCCTACCCTCCACACTGACCTGTGGGATCCCATTGAGCTGCTTAAGGCTGAGGCTGGGGTCCAGAGGAAGGGCCCGAAGTGGGAGGCGCCAATGGCCACTTAGCACGCGGGATTCCCGGTCAAATAGCACCAGTGAGGCCCAAGCCTTTGGCTGTGGTGTCCTAGCCCATGCCAGCCCTTGCCAAGCTTGTAGTTTACACACCAACGATACTGATGGTGATGGGGGCAGTCTGTAGAACAATCAAAAAAATATGAGGCCAGAGCTATTTCCTTCTTAAGTCTTCCTAGGACTCAGCCCTCAGCCAATGACCTCTGTGTACAGATGAGAAAACTTGAAACGAGGGGCTAGTCTCAATTGTCATAAACCCCACCTGGGCACAGGCTGCCTGCTGGCAAGGATGGCACAATTTCCCACAGGCCCAGGAGCTAGAGGTGGGGGCAAGCAAAAGGCTGGGGGCAATGCTGTGGTCCCTCCTGTATCCTGTCCATCACGGGCCAAGCCAGTCAGTAGTTGCACCCAAATCCAAGAAGCGTCAAGGCCTCGGAGGAAGTCATAGAAAATGAACAGGCCAGCCCTAGGGGATACAAGTCAGAGTACACAAACATCAAACTCCTTCTACCCAGCCAGTTCTTCAACCTGGACAGCACTAGGGGTTCTCCTTAACCTTTTGGTAGCAGCCAAGTGAAAGGGGTTGTCCAAGGAGGGAGCAGGCCTCACCCAGGGTCGTAGGGAGCAGGGCCCAGTACATCAGATGTGGGCAAAAGGAAGTGTAGGTCCAGATCCAGGTTCTTGTTCATGGTTTCAGAAAGTGGTGGCTGAGGGGAAGTGAGCTAACTTCTCCATAAAGTGTGCAAGCTGACCATGCTCCCCTGACCACATAGAGCTGAACCATCCCCCCACCAGTACCCCCACCCTCATGCCCACCCCATCCTGGTATCCCCGGGGTCCTCACAGCCTTTCCTACACCACCCAAGAACTGGATGTTTGTGGAATCTGGAAGTGGTGGCAGTGGGGGTGCCACTGGTGGAGGGAGGAGCGAGGGGTCTCCCCTTCCCCTTAGATGTGGGCAGAGACCAGCCAGGAGTCGTGCCTCACTGGGACCTAAGAACAAAGGAAGAGTTAGGATGCACTTGTGCTGGAGGAAACAGGTAACTGGGCTGAGAAGCCAGGGGATACAGGGACACACCCACCAGCACATGGAGATGGATGTGGACACGAACTGAGGGGGCACTTGGGTCTCATTCCCCAAGCAGTACCCCTGTACCCCTTCTTCTGAGTTGGGCCTACTGGGATGAACCTGGAGTGCTTACTGACCCCAGCGCGTCTGGGCCCAACACCTCTTCATCTGCAAGGCCAGGATATTCTCTAGGCGTCGGTTTTCTGCTTCCAGTACTTGAAGCTCCCCTGAGGCTGCGCTTGCTTTTTCTGTGACGAACAAGTCTGACATGTACCTTTCACCTCTGGTGACCATCCAGGTCCCGGTTCTCTAGATTAGTCTTGATTTTCAGCTCACATTCTGGCTACTGTCACAAAGACTACCCAGGCTTTCTAACGCGGGGCTTTTGCCACGCCAGAGCCGCCCGCCCTCACGCCTTCTCCTCGTAGGCCTTAAGACCATGGTTGCCAAGAGGCCCTCCTGGCTGACCCCTCCTGTTCACCCCTGCGGTTTTGCGACCGCCGCCGTTCCAGCGTCCACGCCTCCACTTGTAACTGCCGTATCTTGCCCAGAACGCCAGGGTCCCGGCCTCCGCCTCGCATGTAGGCCTCACGCAGAAACCTAGGAATTGGGGGACAGACAGGCAGTCGTTCCAGGACGACCAGCACTCCGATCCGTGCCTGTCCCGCGCCTCGGCGCTCACCCTATCTCAGCAGCCAAGGTTCCTGGGAGCACCTGCTGAACCGGGTAACGGCGCTCCGCATCCGGCCAGGCCCTGGCGCGGGGAGATGACGTCACGGGAGGGCAGGGTTCCACCAGCCCCGCCCCCGCCGCGCGCGTCCAGGCCGGGATCCCAGTGGTCTCACCCGGTCCGGGGCTGAAGTTCTTGAACGCGTGTTCCTAACGTCTCTAGAGCTCTCCTCGTCTGCCCGGCCTCAGCCCGGAGTTCTTGAAGTTCTCGCTGCAGGCCGAATAAACGGGATATCCCTTCCCGGGCCCCTCCTTGGAGGCGCCTGCTTAGTTCTGAGGGTGTAAGACCGAATCAGAACGCGCCCAGCGGCGAGAGGTCGAGCCGGCCCCGCAGCTCCCCCTCACCCTCGCGGCGTCGCGCCAGGGCCCGGCTCTGCGCTTCTGTCTCTGCCAGGCGTTTGGCGTGGGTCCCATACAGCGCCCGCAGCCTCTCGCCTGGGCTGCCTGCAACCTCGGAGGTAGGGTCCTCCGTTATCCAGGGTCCCATTTTCTGTAAGGACCGCCGCAGCCACTGCACCTGGAGGCAACAGTGATATTGGATCTGTGCGAGGATAAACTCTCCCTGGTACGACCCAAGGTTATGAGGGCGTGGCCGCTCCACGTTTGTAGCCCTGGGGAAATCTGGGTGGGTGTTACCTCTTCTGTTAAGCTTTTTAGAGATTTGCTGGCCTCCTGGTCAGAGCGGCCTTGAAATTCTCGAGACACAACCTGGAAACAGAATGTAAAATGAGGAATCCTGAGGGTCCACCTCCTCCATCCTCCTCCACAGAGGCTGTCCTTACCGCGGTGCCCCGCGTTTTAGTAGCTGAGGGCTGTGCTCCAATTCCATCTTCCGCTGTCGGGCGGCCAATGCAAAAGCGCCGAGTGTGGGAGGCCAACAGGGCCCAGGAGCGGAAAACCATGTCACAGGAGCCACAGGACAGGAGCTCTGGCTTCCCAGAGTTGGTGGCCATGTTAAGGAACCTGTTTCCTGACACCAGCCTCGTCCTGCAAAAGGGGCAGAGAACCGGAAAGGCAGAGGCAGAAGGGAAAGCTCAGTTCTGGATCTGTTTGGGGAGGAGATTGTTTGGGGAGGAGCCTTAGTTGCCTGGGGAGCAAACTACAGGCCTGGGCAAGTTAGGAGAATGGGTGGGGTAACCTTGCCAACTTGAGAAAACTCTAGGCTTGAAAAGGTGTCCCAGTCTGTTCCAACTCATTAACACAGCACCTTGGTTTCCTTGCCTACATTGATAAAGGGAAATAAATACCTCCTAGTCTTACTCCATCTTTGGTCATTTCATAGCCTCAGACATACAAGTGCACTTAAAAAAAATTTTTTTTAAAAGAAAGGTGGTGAGAGATAAAGAATTTTATTTAGTTTTCATCTGGTTGCTCCTCCACTTAGTTGTGTAAGTGGTGCTGGGGTTCGAAGCTGGGTCCTCATGCATGCCAGGCTAGTGCTATACTGCTGTGCCACCACTCCAGCCTCTACAAGTGCATCTTTTTAACAGCTGCACTCCAAAGTGGATATAAGGCAAGTAACTGCTATTCTCCAGTCAGGAGAACAGGGAGAGGAGGTGGTCTGGTTGGAAACCATCTTTTTTCTCTGAACTGAAAAGCTCTTCCTAAGCAATATAGCTTTTTGGAAACTACCACAACGTTTGCACATCCAAATCACACCAGAGAAAGCAGTCTATCTCCCTAACTCCCATCCTCAGATTTATTGTAGTGTCCCCACGCCCCAGGTATAGAGAGGGATAATTAACACAGTTCAAAACAATGAAAACTACCCAAGAAAATGTAAAAAATTAGATGAGAGAACCAAGTCGAGAAAGGAATTCCTTCACCCAAGGGCCAAGTAGGCCCTTTCCTGCTGGTCAAATTACCCTGCACAACCCCAACCCTTCCCACCCCCAATACATGCATCCATCAAGTTATAAAGAAGCAGAAGCTCTGAGCTAGCCCCATTTCAAAACAAAACGAGGACTTAAGGTATTTGTTTCCATACAGTATGTTTCAAAGTATGTGATCTCAATTCAACTTAATTCCAACAATTACATTTTTAGAAATACGTTCTAAAAGCTAATGAATGGCAAAGCCCCAATCTCAACCTACTAAAGTTCTCCACTCCAAGTTTAGCATTTTTGCTACAATATTTGTTTAGTTCATTGTATAGTACTTGTAAGATGCACTTTTTTTCATATTTTTTCCCCCACAACAGTGACATGAGGATTTTCAGTTGTAGATATTGGAGCTGGAAGTGTGGCTCCATGATAGAGCTTTCCTAGCACACACAAGGCCCTGGGTGTGATCCACAGCAACACATGGGGAGCGAGGGGTAGAAAGCCATCTTACAGTCAATAAAATATGATAGCTAATAATTATTACTGCTCTATCTCAACTGCGTTTACTACAGTTTGCATAATGGATTATTCTAGCAGCAGTGGGCACTGTAATACACCAACAAGTTATCTGCCTTCCTGGCCCTTAGAATCTAGCCAACATTCTGCTGATCTCTCTGCCTCTACCCTCTGTCCTCTCTGGCTCAGACCTCATACAAGTTAATTATCTTTCAAAGTGCAATCAATCATGCTTATTACTCATCTGCTTGTCTCCTATTACAGTATGACGTTGATCCTCTCTGTATCTACTAGGAACAAAGTACTGTAACAACAGCAAGAGTGCCAGATACTCAATCCTTAACTTCTATGTGTCCATCAAATGTTCTAAGGTTTCATATTTTCTAAAATAGCTCTGTATACTCTCCTCTACTGGGCCAGGCACTCCTCGCAACCCTAGAGTCTTGCATAATACCTGAGACATAAAATAGGGCTTGGAAAGCATTTGCTGAATGAAAAACCCTGCTTACTCTACTGGCAACCTAGCCATCATTGACTCAAGTTATTTCCCCGCAAGTGCTTCTTTAGTAGGAAAACAGGCACAGACCTGCCTTTAGAAAAGCACTGGTAAAATGCATAGACACTGAAAATGGTTAAAGGGAGGAAAATTTGTTGTTTTTTTTTTTTTTTTTACTTAAATCTGCATAAAAAAATATCTGCTAGGGAATGTAGCTCAGTGGAAGAGTGGTAATTTCAAAGAAAACATACTTGTTACACAAGACAATCCAAACTGATGCAAAATATTTATTCCAAGTTAGTTATTTTATGCAGTAGTTTTCCCCCTCAACAGACTTGTGATAACCACATCTCTTAAATCTGTAAATAATGTTATCAAAATAATCTTAATCTTTGAAATCTCACAAAAATTTATATTTTACAATCCACCCTGAATATCAAGGCTGCAAGAATAACACATTTCCTATATCCAAATATTTTACAGCTGTACCCAAAAAGGAAAAAGAAAACAAAAAACAACAACAAAAAAACACATATGCTTTGTTAAGGGCTAAAGTTACCCGAGCAGCCAAAAATAAAATAAAATATCCAAATTATTAGCATTAATTTAATACAATTATAACTTCAATAGTTACTTTGTCATTGACAATGATTGCTTGAGCACAGGGGTGAGTGCCCCAAGGGCTGGTAGTAGAAGCTGTTGCTGCAGACCAGTGTCTCCTTCTCTGCGTTTCTGCACTGCCAGCTCCCACCTGTGCATCGCCCCATATGTACTGTGTTGTGTATTTAAAAAATCTTTCCCACCAAACTTCTATTATGCAGATAACAGGGAAGAACAACAACAAAAGCTAAAGAAGCCAACTGCTCTTTCTTTGGGATATGATTATTTCCCTTGTGCATGAAGTATTCAACAACATAGGAAAAGGAAAAGAACAATTTCTTCTGAATATTCCCTAAACATACAAGCTAAGTTTACTGGGTCAGATTAACTGTAAGCATTTATATGCCTACTTCCAGGCATCATCATCTGATGTCTCACTGCTACTTGTTTCTGTGTCTGAATCCTCAAACTCTGCTTTACAAGTGCTTCTCCAAGGGGAGAACAGGCTGGAGCTGCGGCTCTGCAAGAAGCCATTCTTTCCAAAGCCATTTCTTCTCAGCTGTGGTTAGCATGGGAGAGAAAGAAAACAAACAAATAACTCATCAATGACAACACTGGCCTGTGGGAAATGGGTAAATGCCAGGCCTCAATTTGGATGCAGAGTGGAGGCTGGAGGGAACCTTCTAAGAGATCTTCTAGCAACATGCTAGTAGTGCTTTTCAAACTTTAATATGCAAAGGAATCATTCAAGGACTTTTTTTGGGTACTTGTGATTAAACCCATGGATGCTTAACCACTGAGCTACTACATCTCCAGTCCTTTTTGTTTTTTGAGGCAGGGTCAAAATTGCTTAGGGCCTAAGTTCCTGAGGCTAATCTCAAACTTGCAATCCTGTTGCTTCAGCCTCCTAAGTAGTTGGGATTACAGGCATGAGTCACCATCTTTTCAAAATGCAGATTATGATTCAGTATGTCTGAGGTGGGATTTGAGATTTCCCTTTTCTAATACACTGCTGAGTGGAAAGGGCTCATGTCAGCCTACAAATGTAAGCCAACAGCAATGTGAGTTCAATGAGGTTTATATAAATGTCATTTGTCTTCTTCACTGCTGTAAACCCTACGGTCTGGCAGTTTCATTTATTTTTTTGTGGAGCTGGGGATTGAATGCAGGGCCTCACCTATGTAAGACAAGAGCTCTATCATGAGTCAAATCCCCAGCACCTATTATTCAGAGAAAGTGGCCAAGCATTTGTTGAATGAATTCACATAAGCTTTTTGGCTTCTTAGTTCTGACCAGAGCACCAAAAGAAGCTACAAGGCTGAATGTAGAGAAAGTTAGGACTGCTTCATAGAGACAGAGTTCAGACCTTTGGAACACAATCTTGAAGTTCTGATAAAGGGGTTAGAGTTGTGAGCATGAAAGAAAAGGTTACCTTCTGGAATGCTTATTCACTGACCTGGCTTGTATGTCTAATACTGGAGATCCGTATTGCTCAGGAAGAGGTTGATATGCCCCTTTATATTTCTGCTATGGTAATTACTATATAATTTCTTTCACTTAGGGCATCTTAAGGGGAAAGGACTGTCTTGACTCCTCTCTCTCTCGTAGTAGTTAACTGGTCTCTGGGGATGATTTATGACATACCTGCTCTGTCTTCATATGGAACTCTTTTAGTTCATCCTCTGTTAGAGGAAGGTAATTCTCATCATTTTCAGGATATTCTTGCCATCCCATTGCTTTCAATAACCTGGTGGAAGCAGGACAGACAATGAAAATATGATAGCAGTAAGCCTAAGTGGGCAGTCTACCACTTTTCAACAGAAAATTAGAATACTTCCACATGTACCTAAGTTCTCTTTAAGTTTGATAGCATTGTGGCCTAAGAATCTAATCCTTAAGTTCCTTTGGAACAGGAGCTTTCATTTAAAAAGGTACTGCCATACTAGGCAGGCTCTACCTGATATTCAGTTGTGCCTAAAAAAGCTGGCTGCTTCACGTTCAAGGCCCTCATTTAAACACCAGGGTCCATGTATGGGGGTCTCAGGCTTCAGGTCCCTTTAAAGGGATTTTATGGTAACCAGCAAAACAGTCCCAGGCAAGATTCTCCTCTCCTTTCTACTCTGAATAGAGCCATAAACCAAGTCTGAAATTAAAATACAGGAAAAAATCTACAGGAAAGAAGATTATGAAAAACCTGGCAAAGTCTGTAAGAGAATACCCAGTATGCAAAATGCCATCCTGAGGAACACTGAACTGATGATGCTCATGGACACTTTTCTCTGTATGCTCAATTCTATTCAAGATGTTCAAGGACCTTATAGGTCACACACAGCACTCCTTGTAATCTCATCCTCACTTACCTGTGCTCTGCTTCCAGAGAGTGTGACAAGACCCCCCGTTCTTCCACGACAGGGAGAGAAAGACCATTCTGAAGACAGCCTTCCTCTCCATTTTCCTTTGGTTCAGGTGTGTTGTTGTCCTCCAGCTTCAATAAGGAAAAGGGAAGACACAGTTGATTTAATGATCTTTAATGATCCTTTTTTTTTTTTGGACAGGGGGTACTGGGAACTGAACCCAGAGGTGCTTACCCATGAAGCCACATTTCATGTTTTTTTTTTTTAATTAGTGCATTATAGTTGTAATTCCCAGCCTTTTTTAAAATTTTGAAATGGCCTCTCTAAGTTATTAAAAGGCTAGTCTCAAACTTGCAATCCTCCTGACTTGGCCTCCCAAGTCCCTGGGATTACAGGCGTACACTAACACACTTGGCTTAATGATCCTTTGTGACAAGAAAATCAAGGACTCAGAACCCAGGAAAGTGCTTTCCAGAGGGGAGGGGAGGAAAAAAAGCCACAAAAAAACAAAACCAAAAAACCCTACTCAGCTTAAAATGGGAACCTATTAATCAAAACCTTATTTTCAAAGTTTTTATGGAGTAACAAAAGATCCAGAATAGCCAACATAATTTGGTGAAGGAGAAGAAAAAGTTGGAGGACTAATACCACAAGACATTAAGGCTTACCATAATAGCTAGAATAATTAAGCCTGTGTGGTTTTGGTAAAAGAATATTCAAATAGGGCCTAGAGCGGTGGGGTGCTTACCTGGCATGCACGAAAACCTGAGTTCAAACCCCAGCACCACATACACAACAAAGTGTTGGAGCAATGAAGGCCATATGAAAAACCGAATAAATACAATTGATTCTTTCTCTCTCACTGTCCCTCTCTTAAAAAAAAAAAAACAACAAATAGATCAATGGAACAGAACAGAGCCAATGAACAGACAATAATCAATTGATCTTTTTTTTTTATTTAGTTTTTCATGGACTTTCGTTGCTCAGACACTTCACTGTATACATGGTGCTGGGGTTTGAACTCGCGTACTCGCGCATGCAAGGCAAGCGCCATAACTGCTGAGTCACCACTCCAGTCCCTCAATTGATCTTTGATGAGGTAACAAAGGTGATAAAAAAGAAGAGGAGACAGTTTTTTCAACAAACGGTATGGCAACAACTGGAATCCACAAGCAAAAAACTGAACCTAATTGAAGACTTTACAGCCTTCACAAAAATTAGCTCAAAATCACAGATCTAAACTTAAATGCAAAACCATAAAATTTCTAAAAATAATATGGTAGAAAACAGATGATTTTAAATATGTCAATGACTATTTTAGATACTACACCAAAGTCATGATCCATAAAAACAACTGATACCTGGGCTTTGTTAAAAAAATAAAAAAAATTGTCTATCCTGGGAAAGACACTGTCAAGAGAATGTAAACATATGCCATATAGAGGGAAGATATGTTTGCAAAAGAGATATCTGACAGAAGGACTGTAATCTATGTTATACAAAGAACTCTTAAAATTCAACAATAAGAAAACCTGATTTAAAAATAGGCAGAAGGACCTGCACAACTGCCACAGACCTCAGGTTTGGGGCCTGCAGGCATGCGTAGAACACACACCACCAGGACTCCCCCTCCCCACACACCCATTCCCAACCTGCCCAGCTGCAGCCCATTACTGCCAGGTCCAGATATATTGAGTCCACATCCACCGCCAAGGTCCTGTTGTGGCGCATGGGAGGCCCATTTGGGCCAGTCCCAAGACCTCAGGTCCCAGCAAGGCAACTTGGCTGCTGTGCTTCTACAATCCAGCAGGCTTCCCTATACCCTCAACGGATTCCAGATCAATGCTTTAGAGCCATAAGGTATAGCAAAATGAGGTTTCAGGCAGAAGAAGCTTTCTGGAAGAAGGTAGTCATCAGAGGGCTGGTGTCTGACCCAACCCTCTGACCTGTAAGGAAGAAGCACATACAGACCTGCCTACAATCACCATAGGGAAACTCAGTTCAAAGATCCAGAAGATTATCAAAAAGAGAAATCAAAATAGAAAAGGTTATTCTCAAGCCCATAATTCTCCAACCAAGGAACACATGGAAAGGAAGTGGGATGAAAATGTAGAAAAAATTATCAATGATATGATTATTAAAAGGTACAATGAACTAAAAGAAGAAGTAATGAAGGGACTAAGAACTTGAGATGAAAACTCTCTTATCCAAGAAATAGACATACTGAAAAAGTAAGTAATGGAGCTAAAATCTTCAGTCAATCACATCAGAACAATGATGGAAGAATTTAATGATAGACTACAGAAAACAGAACCACAGTTCTGGAAAAAAGAACTGTGACAATGAAGACAGGCTAAGTAAACGAGTGCAGAGATGTCAAAAAGGAGAAAAAAACCAGAACACGATCAGAATTTTTTAAATGTCTGGGATAAAATCAGAATAAACAATCTAAGTGTAATTGGGATACCAGAAGAAATTGAAATGCAAAACAAATGGCAAAAAGAACATTCTCAACGAAATCATTAAAGAAAAATTTTCCCATATTAGAATAGAGTCAGAAATGCTCATCCAGGAAGTATACAGGACACCAATAGGCCTATTCAAATGAGAAGCACATTGAGACACATCATATTCAGAATGTGTAACAGGGCCATCAAGGAAAGAATATTAAAAGCTGTAAGAGAGAAATGCAAAATCACATTCAGAGGCAAACCAATAAGGATTATGTCTGTCTTTTCAGCTCAGACTCTAGAAGCAAGAAGATCCTGGAAGGAGATCTTTCAATGTCTGAATGAGCACAACCTGCAGCCAAGAATACTATAGCCAGCAAAACTCAGCTTCAAATTCGATGGGAAAATAAGAACATTTCACCGTAAGATCAAACTTACAACACTCAAAAATACAATACCAGCATAGCAAAGAATCCTCAAAGACGACTGAAGATAGAAGAACAAGCAAACACTTCTTAAAACCCACAGAGGAAATTCAATAAAAGTGCATGCTATCAAAAGACAACCACGGGGGCTGGAGCGATGGCTCAGCAGTTATGGCGCTTGCCTGGCATGTGCTAGTATGCGAGTTCAAACCCCAACACCACGTACTCAAAGAAGTCTCGGAGAAATGAAGGCCACATGAAAAACTAAATAAAACTGATTCTCTCTCTCACTGTCCCTCTCTCTTAAAAAAAAAAAAAAAAAAAAAGACAACCAAGAAAGCACATAACTCACTAATGAAACACAATCACTATGAACTCCACACATGTAACTATCCTAACACTGAATATGAATGGTCTCACAGATTAGTGGATTGGATCAAAAAACAAAATCCAACAATATGCTGCTTACCGGAAACCTAACTTACAGCCAATGACATTCACATATCGAGGGTAAAAGGATGGAAAAAAAATCTCCCAGGCATATGGCTCAAGAAGGCAAGGAGTTACAAGTTGCAATACTTATATCAGACTAAGTAGACATCAAACACAAATTAATCAGAACAGATAAAGAAGGCCACTACATCCTAGTAAAGGGAACAATACAACAGGAAGATATAACTATAGTAAATACATACACTCCAAACACCAACGCTCCCAACTCTGTGGAGAAATTACTCCATGTCATAAAACCACTTGTGGACCTCAATATAACACTGTCTCCTCTATCACCAATAAATAGTCAAAGCAAAATAACAAGAGATCTCCAGTCTAAAAAACTCCATAAATCAAATAGATTTAACGAACATTTACAGAATATTCCACCCCAAATTGGCTAAGGACACCTTCTCATGGAGCCTTCTTCAAAACAGAGCATATTCTAGTTCACAAACGAAATCTCAGCAAATAAGAGTAGACAGTATTCCATGTGTCCTATCAGACCATGATGCCATAACCCTAACAGCAAAAATCATAACAGAAAACACATATATATGGAGATTGAATAATACCCTACTAAATGAACACTGGATCCAAGAAGACATGAGAGGAGAAGTCAAGAAATTCTTGGAAAAAAATGAGAATGAAGACACAACATATCGAAATCTTTGGAACAGCATGAAAGCATTCTTAAGAGGAATTTATAGCACTGAGAGCCTACATTAAAAACCAGGAAAGAGGGGCTGGAGCGGTGGCTCAGCGGTTTCGGTGCTTGCCTGGCAAGCATGAGGACCCGGGTTCAGACCCCAGCACCACGTACACAACTGAGTGTTGGAGCAACTAAGGCCATGTGAAAAACTCAATAAAGTTGTTTCTCTCTTTAAAAAAAAAGAAAAAAAAAAAAAAAAAAAAAAAAAAAAAAACCAGGAAAGGGGGGCTGG